>VZUI01033105.1:0-120868 GCA_013401135.1 Cettia cetti
TGACTCATAGATAACTCCCCCGGGAGCTGTCTCTGTTTAATGGGCCATCAAGGACCCATCACATGACTCATAGAATGCTATCAGCCCATTGTGAGATGCTCCGCCCAGGGGGAGGAGCCAAGCATTCCCACGTGGATATAATCCAGGGTTTGGGACATCACAGGAGACCTTTTCCCCACTGGATTCTCAGAGGACAAGAGGTACCAGACCTTCTCTACAGGATCACTGCTTCAACAAGACCATCTCATCTGGACTGCTACTACCACCCTAACAGGGTGTCAGGTTGTATTCTGACTCTGTCAGTATTTTGTATTATTGAATTTATTTTATTTTACTTTATTTTACTTCTTTTCCTTTTTCTCTTATTAAATTGTACTTCTGACTTGGAGTCTCTCACTGGTTTTGCTTTCAAACCAGTACAAAAAACATAAAATTGTTTGTCTACAAAAGACACCAGCAGTTTAATATAGAACTCCTTGTATCATGACTGAATTCAGTTCTCAGTATTTCAGTAGTAGTAACAGGCATAAACATTGTCTGATACAACCACCTGATAATCTCATTTTGTGATTCAAATGTACTACTGAGAGAAAAGAGGAGTAAAAAGGTATATAATCTCTCAGAGTTGTATCTTTTCCTACTGTGAATTTCACCCTTTCTTCAAAAATTACTGTTAGACTACTTTCTCTTTTTTTTTTTTTTTTGTCATTTAAAAGGAACAATCCTCCACAGATAGTAACTGGACATTACATACGAATTTTTGTTCAGTTCTACAGGTTTGTAAAAAAAAGAAATACCTTTAGTGCTGTAGTTATACTTCCCAACCTATATTTTTTCAGCTGGGTGGAGTAGCATAAATCATTGCCATGTATTCCCTTTAAGTTTCAAGGATTACAAAAATTTCTTCACTGGAGAAACAGTGCTTATTCTGAATACATATTCATAGTCAGTTATTAAGAAAACGGATTCAGAGCAAAACTATGTTAGAAATACTAAGCAAGTCTTGCAGTGGACCATGACACTATTCAACTATTCCATTATATTTGCAAATATGTGCCTTAAAATACACACTAATCCAAGACTTGAGCTAGTCAAGAATCACCATCATGAAGTATTCACAGTAAATATGATCTCCTGTAAATTGATATTTGTCTCACTGCAGTGTTCAAGAAGAGTGAAGGGCAAAAGGCAAATTCAGATGGAGGATCAGACTTTCCAGAGGCCTGCAGATGCCATGCCTCCCTCCTTCTATTCAGGCTGCCACTCAAACCATGCTTGTCTTTTTTTTCAGTTTTCTGATTTTGCCCATTTTGGTCCTAATTTCTAATTACAGCACTGTATCCTGTACGACAAAAACCTCCTAATATATTATGCAGAGGGAGGAAAAGGGTGAGGGGGAAAGACTTATCAATGTTTCACTCCAGAATTAACCTGAAATTTCTTCTTTTGAGGGGAAACGCTTGTGGGGCTTTTAATTTGAAGCGGTACTATTTCAGTTCAGCCACAGTTTCTTTACATTACAGACCCCTATGTTGAAGTGTTACAATTCAGCAATAGTACTCACTCAGGCTGGATGCAGCCATGCAAGTTCTTACTTCACTCCAGACTATGATTTCAACAGAAATTTGGGAGGAAGCAATTTTGGAAGGTTTATGATGAGATGAGCCCAAAAACACACAAAGACTTCGTCAGCTTGAAGCAGGCAACTATTGGGAGGCAGAGAGCTCTGCAGAGGAGTTAAGTATAATAAAGCTTGTATCCTAAACACTCATCACCTAGCAGGTAGAAACATATGAACAAATGAACGTTTGTCATTAAATGGAAGCACCACCAAAGAAAACATAAACTGTATTTAGCAGAAGGACTAAGTGGGAAACAGTGAATGTTGCTTTCTTCTCCTTCCCTCGTTCAATATATTTTAACTACTGAAATTGCTGGCAGTGTTTCACTGGCAGAATCCAGCACTAAAATGCAGTAAAAAACCCCTGCACACCACTTGCAGAAGTGCAATCTGTTCCTGTCTGCATATACCCATCAGTGAGTCTGGAGGTAGAACACCACTGGTGTGACCTTGGGTGACAGTGATGTCTTTGCCACAGAACAAGCAGGGCTCATGCTCCAAAGAGGTGCATCAAGTGTATGCTTCTTGTCATCACCCAGCTATCTGCAAAAAGCCTGCTACTACTACAGTTAAGAACAAGCCAAAACACCCCATCCTCTCCTTGCTAACAAGATTCTTTCCAATTTTCTTGGTAAACTGGAATCCACTGGAGAGAATTATCCCACATGGCTAAACACATTGTCAAGGTCTTGGTCTGCCATTTACCCATCTTCTTGTCGGCCAGAAAAGAGCCACCAGAAAAGAACCATTTAGCTGTAGACAGACAGCAAGACAACTGTCAATGGGATGTCAGTCTTCTGAAACTCCCTCTTCACACCTCCTCCTTAGTTCAGAAACTAAGTTCCAGTTTAAAATGGTTCATGAATACTGCACATAGATAAAGAAGACTGACCTCAGTAAGGTAGACTTTTTAGGTTATGGTTATTTTGAGCAGTGCTACACATTTTCCAGTTAAACCAAGAAGAAAGAAGCACAAGGATCTTTAGCCATATGACATTCCCAAACCATGACCACGGATGGCAGCAGTATGGCACCCAAGAACACACAGACAATCACATGGTAACAAACAATCTCAGAACTAAATTCCAGACAGACCTATAAAGTCTGTCACAAACAAACCAGACATATGTCACTTTTCTAATCGCTGTACAGTGCATATCAATGCAATAAACTCCTTGAAGTGTTCACCTCGAAAGGCTACCCATTCCCTATGCCTCCATGCCTGAAAGCTGAGACAACTCACAGCATAACTATGTTTCAAAATGAGTTCAGTAGCTACTGGCAACTTACCAGGAAATTCTTTATGAGATGTTTGTAACATATGTTGTGTATATGCAGCTAATATAAAAAAATCATGTTAAAAATAAACTGAAAAACAATAAAGCAAAGCTGTAGTCTTCAGAGATGCTATCTGACTTGCAATAATTTTATTATTTTATTTATAAATTTTATTTCAGCCCCATATTATTTTACCTAGACAGACTAAGGTTTAAAGAAATACAATCCTCAATACTTTGCAATATAAATTACAGATCCTAAAGAACCTTTGCCAACTAGACTTTCTGTAAACTTAGATACACATAGAAAACAAGCAACTTCCTTGATGCTGGAAGTCCAGAATTCCCCCAGGTAGCATAAGACTTTGTGAAAAATTAATTTGTATATCATGGCAGGCATGCTGGCACCAGAATTCTTATGAAATTATTTCCTATCTAGAGATTTTACCTCAGCTTTTACTTACAGCTCATTAAGAGCTTCTTTACCTTCCACTTAGATAGAAACTTATGTTTGCGTTCCATCCCAATGGATCTACAAGTCATCAGATACAACACAATCTTTGCCACTGGAGTAGATCCCAAGGTTCAATTATGGAGAGTACTACTTCATCAACTACTATCCAGGGCATAAATAAACTCCCAGGCAATGCAGAAATAGTTTTACCAGGTCCACATATTAGCATATGCTAAAATTCATTGTGTGGAATAGATTTTACATGCTGAGAAAGGGACTGATGTTGCTCTTCATAAGGCAGACTTGCCACTTAAGTGATGATGTAACATGACCATACCCAAAGAGATAAATATGATGCATATACAGCATAGATAGATGAGGTAATTTTAAGCTAGCAAATTAGCAGGGTAAAACAACACACCTTGAGCTCTAGTTGATGCAAATAGATTGTTAACTCTATTAGAGTTTGGAGGCTATACTTTCAGGCATCTCTGTTATTGTAGACAGAAAAAGTGCTGGCAGGATATAAATATTCAGAATCCTATATAAACACTTAATATTTAAAGCCACAAGAGATTCATCTTGTGCATGGCTAAAATATACTAATGTTATTTCCCAGCTACCTTGAGCTTTGTCAGAAGTGATGATTAGTCCAAATGCTGGAACAGATAATAATCATGGAACAAGTTTATGTGACATAATAGGAACTCAATGCAAAGGAATTTGAATCTAGCTAGATTATTCCATTAGAAGTTGCAAATTGCATTGTACTTACAAAGCAGTACCTGAAGCTCCTTACAGAACCATCTGGTCCACGTTAAGTGCAATGTAAAGTGCATTCACACATCAGGAATGCAGCAAGGTAATTTGGTATCCACTGTGGTCTCCTGCTGTCTAAGGTCCAAGGTCTAGACATCAGACCAAAAAGACTGACTCATGCACAGGCAGAATGTCAGAAGGAAAGGCTGAGTACCAAAGGTTACAGAGCTTAAAGGAAGATTTCCATGCCTGTGAACAGTAACTCTCCACTCTGTGCCAAGAGCCGTTTCTGTGCCCAAACTTCAGCATCTGTAATACAATGCTGCAAGGCAAGAATCAGCAGGGAAACTTACGTGATTCAAGGATTTACAGTTCTAGAAAGTTGGTAAACAGATGTACCCGATTACTGTGACTGACTGAGCATTCTAATAGACTGTACTGATAACAGGCAGCTTCAGCAGTCTTAGGACAATTAATTTATTTGAAAATCCTTGCTGCCTGCACCAATGCTTAGAGCATTTTCATTAGCAACATCAGAACTTATCCTGAGTGCATCTCACCTCTCTGGAGACACCCAGAATTGTCATCCTTGTTCTTCTAGTTTATGCTCTTCCTCCCATGTTTCTGACCTATATGGATCATGACCAAAAGGGCTGGCTGGTCCATTAGGACTGCTGACATTTTCCAACACAATCAATTATCCTCACAGTATCATCCCATCCAAGGAAAGTCCTTTTAGATAAGCGGAACCTCCCTCCACAAGATGAGAAAGCCTAATAGTTAGGACTGATCTCGAAAGTTAGAAAACTCCTGCCTCAGTGCTTGCTTTCCCTAATTTAAGTTAAAAAACACAAAAGAACCCAAAGAAAGAACTCAAATACTCAAATATTCCAATAGCCAGTCTTAACATTACAAGGTCTTTTAGGCCCATGACTCTAACCTCTCTTAACCTCTCTCAACAACCCTTACACACACACTGTTTTTGGGTTTTTTTACATGGTGAAAAAGTGTTGTATTTTTATTTTGAGTTTTTCTACAGGTTTTCCTCAGGTCTCTAAGCAAATAGACAGATGAGGCAAATAGGACTGGTACTTTGTTAAAACTGTGACTTTAAACCACCAAAATCGGGATACATTTCTGAGGCTTATTCTGTAGTTGGAAGGAGATACCAGAACACAGTGCCAGAGGCATTTTTTCCTAATCAAGTAGCACATTTGCTTTTTCATTCAAAAGAGGTTCTGATTCCTATTTCTGTCACAAAACTGGTTTATGTCTTAGCTACTTAGGAGTTACAATAGTCAATACAAAGCCCAAGGGAATACGATGTAATCATGTGATACCTGACGTCCTCTTCATACAAAGTTAATTAGGCTCTGTTCTACAAAGTCAATTTGAAACATTTGTCTCAATAGCATTATCTTAATTATTCCTCATCAAAATGATACCACCTCCTACTGTGAACTAACATACTTGTGTAAACAAGAAAAGAAAGAAACCTTGCAGTCTTGAAGCAGGTTCCCATTTTAAAACTCTGTAGTGTAAATACTAATACAGGCATTAAGTATTCAGGAGGAATACAAATAAGAAACTCACATGTTTCACCTCTTTTCCAACTGAAGACTATTTTTAACAGTACTGATGAAATATAGATAATTGGTTTATTTTTTTTATCAGCATAGTATTTTACTTCCTGTAACAAAGTACCCAAAATTATGAACAGCCAAGAATTCCTTGCTTAAAGTAGTATTTTATTCTTTATATGCTACAAGCAAATTTTCCCTCTCTAAGATAAGCTTAATTCAAAAAAGATCAAAAGTAAAGTGTGCGGAAATGGCTTGTAACAAATATTATTGGATATCAAGTCTGAATTAAATATATGTTTGGTAAACATGCTGTTTACAGACAGAAGTACTTCAATACGAGTCTGGCAAGTTGAGTCCAAAATGTTCAATACTGTTATTTAACATTCTTTGACTTGTAGATTTAAAAATACAGGAGATTTTCAGACATCGAAGTCTAGGTTTTTAATTTCATGTTTATGTCTACACAACAGTGTAGAAAAAAAATCGCCTTCTGGTGAATACAGGTGCAAAAACAAAGGAAAAGGAAAAAAAAACCCAGCTAGCCTGAATCAGCAGTTTTACCAATAGCATATCACCATACATTACACTATGTAATACACTATGTATCAACATACAAGTCCAGCACCCTGTGTGTAAAAGCCTATACCTGGTATGTATTCCAACTTTGCTACCAGCATGGTATTTGGAAAGTCTGCAAATACTTTTGATTCTTGCATCGTTCTTATTACACTTAACAAACTGTGCTGTATTAGACCCACCAGTAAGAACTGAGTGAACTCCGCATATGTTAGGTGTCTTTTTCTATCCTTTCCAAAATGCAGCTGTACGAACTCTGAATTCCAGTTAAAAGGAATGTGCTGATGAATCGTGGTCTGGCCAAAAACTTGTTTAGCATCCTCTGGGAAGAAAAGAAAAATGTTCATTTAGTAGTAAAATAACAATAGAGACAAACATATAAATAAATATGATATTTTATAACTGGAAAGCAATACTGTTCATAAAAATTAGTAACATATTGTAAAGCAAATGTAATGTTTTTTGTTCACCCAAATCATCATCCTCACAAACAGTTTCTGAAAAATATTTTTATTTGTGAAGTTTTATATGCACAACATTTAATTAAAGAAACTGAGATATTTCAAGTTTCAAATTCCAACAAGGGAAGATTAAAAGACTATTTATAAAAAAATGACTAAAGCTAACTGATTTTCAGCATAATCTTTTCAACTTGCTAACAATGAAAGTTTTGTGTCATTATAATTCATGTTTTTGATTTTTTCCCAGAGTTCTCCACATTCAAACAAATCAGCAACAGAAATACCATTATTTTGGGATCCAGTTTTCTGGACTTACTTATGGAGCACTGAGAAGCAGGACAGGGGATGGGGGAGACATGACAGGCAGGAATAAAAACCTATCATCAGCACCATAAAGATTTTAAATGTAAATCTCTTCTACAAGGAGGGAGGCAGTACAACAAGTATGATCACACTTAAATAAAAGCTTCATATTTAATAGTCACAACTGAGCAACATGCTTGGCAACTGGTAACACACAGCAGTTTCCATGAAAAAGCAACTATTTTATACAATCAGTAGTAAGAACCATATTTTTCCTCAACTAGATAGCATATACTGTAAGTAATGAAAACAGCAATGAGCTCTGAGCAAGTACTCATCTCAAAGGACAGAGCCCGCTTCAATGTCAGAGTTTTGTCTCGGCCAAAAAAGTAGGGCAAAGATATCCTCTGAAGACAAGCTCAAGGCCAGAGGTACCCTCCTGCTATATGCCTTCCTAATTGCTGTATGACTTCAAGCAACTCGAGCCAAGAGCCAGTTCTTGTCTCCTGGGAGTTCCTGTGAGCATGGAAAGATGGTTCCCAGGAGTCACTCCCTACCCACAGGCTGGGCCAGGAGCTGGTCTGCTCCTTTCACGCTTTGTGGAAGAAAGACCAGGAGCCCAAACCACGAGCTCCTGTCTGTCTCTGCGAACAGCAGAGCAGTAAGCTAGTTCCCAAGCATGGCTGGTTGCCTGGGGTTGAGGAAATCAGCACAGCTTATTGCTTGCCTGTGTTCAGAACAAGCTGGGAGTCACCCCACTGGAGCCAGCCTCTGCCTGCCAGGCAGGACTGGCAGCCACCTTCCAGCTCATTCCAGGGCCACAAGCAAAGGTGGGAGCTGACTCCCTGGGGCAATAAATTTGTGTCTCCTGTGCATGTTGAGTTCCAGCTTCTGGTTCAGTCCATGCCAGGCAGGCACAGCAGCTCTGTTGACTTGAAGAAATACAACCAGAGCGGAATCCCCTCTTTCAGGCAAGGAAGCAGGAAAAAAAGTGAGAGTGAAGTGGCATATCTGAGAGCCAGGAAGATGTCACAAAGAGTCCAAGTAAATGAAGAATAAAGACATAGAAAAAAACAGTCACAAAGAGATGAAAGGGGCAGGTGTCCTGCTGCACTGACCAAAAAGCCCTGCAGATGGTATTACTCACAAGAATAGCTTGTTCTAAAGCAAGGCGGCTTCACAGAGAGAGCAGAAATGAAACTACAGACTTCTTCCCATCTCACAACCCAGCCTGTAGTTTCAGCTTTAAAAACACTGCACCCACTGATCCCAGGAAATCACTGGTGAAAGAGCAAGTTGGATTTAACTTACAAACAGAAAGACTAACCCCAGTTAACCTCAAATTCATAAAATTCATAACTCCAAGTCCTAATGTCCTCTGAGAATTTTCTCCAAGCAAAGTCAATGCCCCCAGGACAGCCCCATTGTTCATTCATGTCTTAAGCTCCATCACAGCCAGCTTGGATCTTGTCTGCCAGCATTCTCCAGGAGCAAAATTCTGCTCTCAAGGCAGTGGGAAAGAAAGTCTGTTGGTTCAGGGTGAGGTCCTATCCCTCTACTTGAAGTATTTTATTTAGAGAGCTTCCTACTGACACAGCTCAAGGAACCTTGCCACATGTCACTGGAGAGCACATTTATAAAGTTCCTGCTTTCTGCCAGACTTTCTTCCAAGAGGCAACTGGCAGGAAAAAGACAGCCTATCTTGCCTGCATACAAGAGGAAATAAAGGTTGTCTCCTTCTGGCAGTGACCACTGCTTTTCCAGAGGAATAAAGACATTCATAGAGAAATCATAGGTTCATCTATTCCTCTTTCCCTCTCATCCCATCAGAGCAAGCCACTGATATTGTGTGGAGATTAGGAACAAATCATTACTTAGCAAAAGCTATGTTTAGCTGGATTCCAGACTTGCCTTTGTCAGAGAAAAAAGGTGCATTCTTACCTGGTACAAGGTAAGAAATAGCAGAAACTTAGCTAGTATAAAATGAGTCTCAAATTTGTTTTGATGGGGCAAGGCTCCACACAATCCTTACTTCAATTGTTAACATATGAAAGTTGCGGAGTCTCCTTTGACTATGCCCCTGTAATTTTATTTTATTATCATACATTAACCACCTTGAAGGAACAATGTATCCTGCTCCCCCAGCTCAGTGTCCTGTAAACCCTCCTTGGCTGGAGCCCAAAATTAAAATTCCATCTCAAGAAAATGAAACATACAATTATAGAATGGTTTGGGTTGAAAGAGACCTTCAAGATCACCTAGCTTCAATTGCCCTGCCATGGGCAGGGACACCCTTCACTAGACTGTATCTCAAAGCCTCATCCAACCTTGAACAAATCCAGGGATGAGCAATCCACAACTTCTCTAGGCAACCTGTTAGTGTGTCTCACCACCTCACAGTAAAGAATTTCTTCCACATATCTAACTTAAACCTACTCTCTTTCAATTAAAAACCATCCCCCCTTGTCCTATCTTGTAGGCTCCCTTTAGGTACTGGAAGGCTGCAATAAGGTCACCCCAAAGCCTTCTCTTCTTCAGGCTGAATAATCCCAATTCTCTCCACATTTCATCGGAGGAGAGGTGCTCCATCCCTTTTATCACCTCCTCTGGACTTGCTCCGACAGGTCCATGTTCTTCCTGTGCTGGGGACCCCAGAGCTGGATGCAGCACTGCAGGTGGGGTCTCACCAGAACACAGTAGAGGGGCTGCTGCTTTTGATACAGCCCAGGACACGTTTGGCTTTCTGGGCTGCAAGGGCACGTTACCAAGACATGTCCAAACAGTCAAGAAGGGAAAAAAATGGTAACTTCAGACTAAATACAATGTTTAATTGTTGGCATTACAAAAGGCAAAGGAACGCACAGCAATGAAAGTGAAAACCTCATCAAGCCAATTAGGAACATAATGATTTGCATTCCCTTGTCTGTTTTAGAGATTAAAGGCCACAAGCATGTCTCAGAAGTTCATGTAAGTACAAGTATCATTCTAAACAGCCCAAGTTAAAGATGTGCACTTAATTTTTCCTATGACCTGGAAAACACAGACTACCATATTAGTGTAGATACGGTAAGAGAACTCAGAAACTTCATATTTTCACCATCATACTGTATACTGATTTCACTATGACTTGGCAACAACTATCAGATGCTTTTCTGACAGAATGCATGTTGGATTATACAGTGTAGGCAGCTGACTGGAAGGTTGCCTACTGTGCTTCTACTGATTCTTTGATGGCATGAGACATGGTATCCTCTTTGCCACTGCCTTTTTACACATACCCCGTAATTCCTTTTTGCAACCATTTATGGTGCACAAACTCCTATGTCCAGTGAACAGCCTACTTCCTCTTCCCTCACTAGGTCTCATTATCCATTCATCTACCACATCACTGACTCATGTCTCATTTGTAGGCAGACTGCCCAATTCAGACATTAAAAACCATTCATACTACACAAAAAATTTGAAGTGTTTTAGCTTGTGATTTAACCATCAAAAGGTATCCAATTATGTACCAAAACCCAGTCCAAGTTATTGTTCAGTTCTAACTGTGTCATCTTCTAATTGTCTAAGTCCAGTATTAAAATTTTAAAAAAGGCAATGAAAAAAATGTAGTTTTGCATTAAACCTGCAGTTGGAAGTTCCACAGCTACCCACAAGTCACTTAGCTAAAGACAGAGAAGCTAAGGTGTGCTTCAGTAGTCAGGAGCTATGTCTGTTTAGACTTTTTTTTTAAAGGAACCTGTTTCAGATCTACAGAGTAATTTGTAATGGTAAGGACATCTGGATTTCATGGAGTCCAGCCACCAGTCAAAGAAAGTCCAACCAGAAGAGGTTGCTCAGGGCCATGGCCAGATGAAGTTCGAATATTCCCTCATGAATTTCTGATTCAGGACGTCAGGGTACTGGAACTTTGAAATCCCGGAGGGTCATAATCAGTGCCACAGGGTCTAGTTGGAGGCCTGTCACTAGTGGCGTTTCCCAAGGTTAAATACTGAGCCCAGTTTTAATCAGGAAGTTCCACCTGAACATGAGGAAGAACTTTGCTGTGTGGGTGTACATGCACTGAAGCAGATTGCCCAGAGAGGCTGTGGAGTTTCTCTCACGGGAGATACTAAAAAAACATCTGGACATGATCCAGTGCCATGTGGTCTAGGATGACGGTGCTTGAGCAGGAGGGCTGGACCAGATGACCCCCTGTGGTCTCTTCCAACCGGACCCAGTCGGTGATTCTGTGAATATCTCCAACAACAGAGATTCCACAACCTCTCCGGACAACTGTGCCTTGATTCTAAACAAGTATTTTATCAAAATATCTGATAAATGAAAGCTTAAAAATCCCCTTCAGAACACTGTTTAATTACTTTAGTTTTAAAAAAGCAAAATATTAATGCTTCAATGTCAAGAGCTGTAGCAGCACAAAATCAATCTAAAGCTAGCAAAAGATACAACCATTTGTGTGTTTGCATTGTTCAAACGAGAGCTGTTAGAAAGCAAAACAAACAACAGGTTGAAGATTTTAAACACTCATTTTCAGAAATCCATGCTGTCACTTTTATCAATCTTTAAAAAAATCCAACTTTGCAAGTCAATTTTAAAACAAATGTTTTAAAATTGCAAGGTTCTGAAACAAATAATTGTTTGTCCCTCCACGGTCTCTAACTAAAAAAATAGCTACCTTGCCATTCGTTTCTGATCACTGCATGAAAGAGTTGTTTTATTTTCCCTCCAGGTGATCTGCCTGCTGATTTACAGTGGGTGTTTTTGGTCCTTTAAGTCCTGGGGACCTTCTTCTCTGCAGTGTACTGATGTGTATGTTTAAATGCTTAGCGCACAAACAAGCATGCTGCATTCACATTTTCATTCCTGTGATTCCACTCCATTTTCATTCCTATGACATTCCATTTCCTGTGATTAAGAAGTAAAATATAAATAAAGCATGCTTTGAAATAACTACAGACACTCTTGATACAACAAGGACCACCAATATTCTCCAAGTAAAATTTCGATTTATAAATTTTAAATTTTAAAAGGAAAACTCTGAAAGTCGTTATTCCACTGTATTTTGTATCTAAGGAAAGCCACTTAACAGAACACACTACTAAAATATTTACTGGGTATAGTCCATAAGTATATGACATATTAAATCTGAAATTCTTTCAAACTATTTATTTTGCAAGTATATTTTTCAAATATATTTTGCAAATATATTTTTCACACTCTGTCATCATTAAGCCCAGTAATGTTAACAGTCTCAGCAGAATCTCAAAAATTTCACGATCATCTACAAAAATCCACTGATCTTACAAAACAGTCACAACATTTTTGCAGAAAATCTGTTATCCTCAGCTCTATTTTATATAAAATCTATACATTTTATATATCTTATTCCTTTACACAATTAAATTATTTGAACATAGCATAGAAAATGTGTACCAAAGCCCTGGGCCTTGAGAAAAAAATGATATTATCCTGATGATATTTGTACTAACAACTTCTGTAAAGAACATGAACTATCTACCTCCTGCAAAGAAAACAATTTTGCTTTGATGAGAGTAGCTGTTTCAACATCATGACTAGGAAACCCCAACACCTTACCAACCACCTGACTTCAAGTTCAGAGGAGATGAGGACAGAATGATTTCCAAAGGCTTTGGTTCTCACTGACCACTTGAAACAATTCTATATTTTCCAACAGCTTCAAGGTCCTGAGTACACCACGAGGTTCTGCAACTTCCTCCCCATGACAACTTCTTCTTCACGCACAAGCATGAGGTATGTGGGTCCAGGCATAACACTGCAGGAGGAAGAGCTGGAAGGAAGCCTCATCTCACATCTTCAACTCTCTTGAGGAAGTTTTGTTGTAGGGATGCCTCCACCTCAGTGGCCCCAACCCCCTGATTAAACTTCCCAGCCTTATCTCGGACCTGCCTCATCTCTATGGACATGTCTGGCTGACCCTGGTCTCTGTCACCAGACCTGTTTTTCTGTCCGTGCTCAGGTAGCATGGGACCGCATCCCTTGTCAGTGAGATCTGTGCCCAGGAACCAGCCTCTTGGCACCCTCATTCACATCAGGGTTGTCAGTCTGGTGGAGCAGCCAGCTCCTGATGCTCCTGGACACAGAAAAATCACAGAATGGTAGAATAATCTGAGCTGGATGGGACTCACAACAATCACTGAAGTCCATCTCCTGGCCCTGCACAGAGCAACCCCAAGAATCACACCTGAGAACATTGTTCAAATGCTTGTGGAACTCTGTCAGACTTGGTGCTGCGACCACTTCCTTGCAGAGCCTGATCCAGTGCCCAGCCATCCTCTGGGTGAAGAACCTTTTTCTATTATCTAATCTAAATCCTTTCTAACACACTTTCATGCCATTCCCTCTGGTCCTGTGATTCTCCAGCTCAGGGCACTGCAACCCCCCTAGCCCATCATCCATGTTGAAGACAACAGCAAAAAAACTGTTAAACATCTCTGCCTTATCTATGTCCCTGTTTGTGAGATGATCATTCTCATCATGTAATGAGACAATGTTATTTCTGGACTGTGTTTTGCTATTAGCATATTTAAATTTTTTTTTTTTTTTTTTTTTTTTTTTTCNNNNTGTGTTTTGCTATTAGCATATTTAAATTTTTTTTTTTTTTTTTTTTTGTCTCCCACATTTTTGGGCAGCTTCAACTCCAGTTCAGCTTTGGGCCATATGAATTTTCTCTGTAGAATAGACTGGACATACATAGACAGGTGCATACATATATATTTTTATATATGTATGTCAGAAATAATCAAGTAATAATTCTATGTATTATCTTGTTTTACTGGAATTGTTGAGATTTATCAAAGATTTGGGTTCGCTTATTTTTGTTTGGCTGTTTGTTTTGGGGTTTTGGTGGGTTTTCTGTTTGTTTGGTTTTTGTTCTGTTTTGTTTTCTTGGGTTTTTATTTATTGTTGTGAACTTCAAATTCACAGCTAGTTAGAATTTATTTCCATCCTTGATAATGATGACTTTTATTCTGGAAGAAGTATGTCAATGTCACATCTGCTCAGATAAGACATGGAATGATAGGTAGTCCAAGTACTTGACTGGGTTTTCCATTTATCCCTATTTATGAAGAAGAGGAACAATACTCTGGAAGTACAAGCATTACAATCACCTTCTTCATCTCCCTGCTGCTTTGCTAAGGAAATAGTTGAAATAGTTTTATGGTGGCACACAGTAAATTGAGTAACACACTGGAATAGCTTCATTACTAAGGACAGCAAAGGAAAGGTACTCACCCCTCCAACTTCCCTCAATAAAGCATTAAGAGCAGGAAGGGCTGTCACAGCCACCTTTTTCCACAGGTTAGAAGCCCTGAAATAATAAACTGATGCTGTACTTTCATTTCCTTTTAGTTCCTCACAAAACATGGACCACAACCATTTTTGCAATTGTAAATTACAAAAAAGAAAGAAATTAAATTAGGTTACTTCTTCTTTAAAATATTACAAAGAAAGTAGTACAACACTCAAAGTGAAGCTTGTGGAGTAGAAATGGGGCACATAATTTGAAAATAATGGGAGCGTACAACACGACTCAGAAAGGGGGGAGTGGTTTGAAAAAAGCAGCTCAGGTCAGTGCCATGTATCTGTGCTCTACCATGTGGTATCACTACCATTCTAGAAATGATTCATTCAAAAGAGTGCAAAACCCTGCCTTAGTGCACCTGATCCACTTACACTAAGATCCATTTCACCTGCACCTGAAAAATGTGGCTGCACATGTATATATGTGCAAACAAATACCTGAAAACCCCAGAATTCACTTATTTTGATAACTTTGTGTGCTTTTTTTGTTCCACAGGACTAGTTCCTCCAAATCCAGAGAAAATTCCCAAAGACAAAATTTAACTAAAAAAACCCCAAACAAACGTAATTTCAATCCATTTAATTATTTTGAGCTATTCCAAATGTGGACTAAGGCTGAATTTTACTGCTTAACATAAGCCAGTGCTGTTTGTGTTTAACCAAAGCTGAATATCAAATTCAGTGCCCCATGTGGGCAAATGAAATCATCATTTGGACTAATTTCTGCTATCCCTATCATGGAAATGTAAAAAGCACAGGACTTTCAGAATCCAGACTGAATCAACAACTTTTTTTTTTTTTTTTTTTTTTTTTTTTTTTTTTTTTTTTTTTTTTTTTTTTTTTACACTGGCAGGGGCTAATTTCACTGTAGTTGTCCAGCAATAAAAAATTTACTTCAGAATTCACATTTTTGTTTCCTACAGCAATTTAATATACCAACCAAAGTTATAAAGGCAAACTCCTGGCTCAAAGAATTAACCCTGAACTTTACACTTTGGCTTCCAGCATAGATTTGAGAGCTCTGTGTCTTTAAAAGCTATTTTGCTTAGATAGATGATATTTTTTTTAAAAAGTCACCTTTTTGCAAAACATTAACATACATTTTCCCTCACTTAAATACTTCAATTTCAAATACACCACAAAATGTACTCCCACAACAGTACTGTATTAGTATAAAACTATTTTAGTTCAATTAAAATGTCTAATTATCTACCCTCAAACCTATCTAAACTGTAATTTTCACTTTGAGCACTTCCAACATATTCTCAGTTTTGTTTTATCAGCTTCTCAAATCAGGTCCTGAATTCCAAATGTTAGGAAAAAATAGTCATTAACTGCTAGGTAACAGCAGATTTTCCAATTTAGAAAACTAAATTACACACACCATAAAAATATGTGTATTTTGCTACCTGAAATTTCATATTAAAATCTGTAATAACAAAACACTTTTCTGGCTCTTAAAACCTGATGAAGTTTCTACTTTCTAACCTGCAACTCCAGGCCAGTTTGAAAATGGGATGAGGAAAAACCTTTATAAAAAGCAAGTTTAAAGTGATATCCTGCTCCTGACATGGTTTAAAGTATGTTCTGGTGTGGAAGCTTTTGGTGCCTCCCCAAGTGCTACCTAGTAATCATATTGGGCTTTTTTTTCTAACGGGATATACAGACAGCTGACCCTCAGCTTACCAAAGTGTTACTCTGTTAACCAAAGAGTGACCTCATACAGTTGAAACTGACTCTCAAATTGGCATGTTCCCACCTTTTCCACACCTATTTTTTTTTTAAGTAGCATGAAGTAGCAGCAGAAAGCACAATATTTTAGCTATCTGAGCATGTAGTATTCTTGAACTATCCCACCAATTGGAAGTGCTCTCTGTTACCTCTATCTTTTAAATTGGAGCCATTATAGTCAATTGTGCAAATCTATAGTTGGTCTTCCATAAAAAGAGGATTTTTAACCCACTGAACTGGAACATCCAAAACAGTTCTTCAGATCTCTGACAAGATACCATACCACACATCCAGTCTGATATTCCTATGTATCTACATTCAGTCATTCAGAAAACAACCCTACATCACTGTTCCAAAAATCAGGGTAGTTCTTTTTGCAATAAAAACTGATCATAAAAGAAGTGCAATAAAGGTCCACATATATTAAAAAAATGGATGCCCTCACAATGTTTTACCACCTTCAGATAACATACCAACATCTGAAGCCCATCAGTGAGAAGCAAAAGCTTATGATACTTGTTGAGCTGCTCTTAGAAAATGCATTGGTTAACTCAGCACACCCTCAGGCATTAAAAAAGACTGTACTGCAACAGCCACAATGGAGTGCGAGCATCCTTAGAGGCAGCCACAGCAGGGCAGAGAAGCAGGAGGCTGGAGTCTCCCACTAAAACTGGTCACTTCTGTTCAGATGTGAAGCACAACCATTTTGTGGCTGGAAGAAGCTACAGAGGCTGTACAGCACCTCTTGTACGCAGAGGTGAGATGAAGACTAGTATTGGTAAATAAATGTCTATCAAAGGTTGTAAGTAGACTTTAAAAAAGACAACAACTGAGCTGATCCCCCAAAATGCCTGCAGCAAAGCATAAAGTCCAGTACAAATCCCAGTTCAGCATGCATTCTCTTTCAGGAGAGAGACACTAGCTACCGAACATAAACCATTGCCCCAGCCAAACTGTCAACAAGGACAGAGCAGTCTTACAGATTTCACATTAATGAAAAGATTATCACACAGAACTTCCTTGTGGCTGCATGATTCTTCCCAATCAAGAAGATCCATGATAAGGTTCAACTTCACAAATCTGCTGAAACTGCTGTCTTTTTTATCCTCTTACCTTCCCCCTGCTCTGGTTGTTTGTGCTCTTGTCACTTCTGAAAACTAAACAGTCTCTCATGACATATCCATACAGCATCCTGTTCAACTTGGCCCTAATTTTTGACTGAGATACTCATGCACTCTGTTCACCTGTGCTAAATACTGCAAATAACACCCAAAAAAAGGAAGAAAGAAAAGAAAAGAAAAAAAAAGAATAAAAAAAAGGCAGGCTCTTTCCAAAAGTACCATCACCCTCAACAAGTAAGATTCTGGATTCAGACTTGTTTACTCCTTCTGCCGCAGTTGTATGTAAGGGGGAATAACATGAATTTACACATGGAATATTACATAATTTGCTTACTTTAAATGTTTTCAAAAATTTTTCAGAATGCAATTCCTTAAAAATATGGATAGCCACTGTGGCTATCCATAATTTTAGTTCACTGGAACCAGCCTTATTTTTTTTTATTATCGTTCCTAGCCTCATTAGAAGTTAGCAACAAACTGCCAGCACCCTAAGACCTCAAGCCTGAAAAGCACTAGGCCCCCTGTGGGCACAAAAAATAAATTTACTCCTCTTGCCCTGAGTAATAATAACAATAACAACAACAAAAACTATTATTATTATTAGTAGTAGTAGTAGTAGTATTAGTAGCAGTAACAACAAACAAAAACCAGATCACTTTCACCAAGGTCAACAGCACAGCCTGCTAACAAAAACAGGGTATCACTTCTATTTTCTCTATACAAGGCACTGGGGGATGACGCATGTGACATTCATAGAGAGGATGATGGATTAGCCTGGGGATGGGAAATCTAAAGGAGGAGCTCATTGTTGTCTGCAGGTACCCAACAGGTGAAGGGAAGACAGAGATGCACAGTGGAAGGACAAGAGGCAATGGATGCAAGCTGGAACTCTGGCTATCCCAACCAGGCCTCAGGAATTTAGTTTTCCACTATAATAGTGATCAAACACTGGGAGATGCTTGCTAATAGAGGTTGTAGAGTCTCCAGCCTCAGAGATTATTTAAAACATTGATTAGGTATTTCTCCTCGAGCAACTGGCCTTGATGGTGGCACTGCAAGGGTTTGAACCATAGAGCTGCCACAGTTCCTTCCAATCTGAATCGTCTGATGATTCTCTTACCATCACCAACAAAACAACAGAACAAAACCAACAACAAAGAACAAACTGAATTTCAGTTCTGAATGATTTAGAAAACTCAACTGCCAATTCTAGATCAAATGAAAACAAATAGTGTGTAGTAGTTTCACATTTGGCTGTCTCTGTTTGCCAAATTTAGTGCAGTGGTTTGAGTGTTTACTCTCTTTTTCCCTCTGTGAGATAGGATCAGGAGAAGAAAAGCAGGCCCAAACATAAAGATATAAAGGTAGATTTATTAACACACACATTAAAAGAAGAAAATGAGAATCAAAATTAATCTTTCAAAGTACTCTTCCTCCCACCACAAAGTGTTCACTTTCTTACAAACAACATAAAGAGACAAAACCTATGATTTTCAGGCAATTTCACCATTTAAAAATAATCTTTCATCAGTTCTTTAGGAGAGGAGTCTCTCTTAGAACTTCCATGGAGATTCCCCACTGACAACATAGAGCAGTTCTCTTGTGGGTCTCAACTCTCACAAAGACAGCCACCTTTGTGAAGTTCCTCCCATTAGCAGCTTTTCCCAACACTGCATATGGGTCATGTCTGCTTATTTGGGGTACCGCTTAAGGATGCCTCTTCTAGTATAAAACAAAGGTCTCTTCTTCCATCTCCAAAATCATCTTCATCTCTAAAACTAGAAATCTCCTTTCTCCCTAGGAGCAAAGGGCTTCATATCACTTTTTCTTCCTCTGTTCAAAATTCTCCATTAAGTCTCAATTATATCAATCCATAACTTCTAACTAGAGCCATGCATCCCCCCAACAGCATTCATATGTTACAATAAATAGTCCATTCTCCATGGCTTCACAAGAAAAAGTCCAGCCAAACGAGGCCACTCCTCCTTTGTCCCACTTAGGACTTTCACTCTCTCTTCACTGACTTCATGCTGTGTCTTCTCTACATTCAATCACTTTGTCCTCTTCCTTTTACTCAAAAGGAGGATTAGAGTTTTAAAAAGTCTCATCTGAACCAGGAAAGAGTTAATATTCTCACCCAGCCCTGCAGGTGGTCATATGCTCTCTGCCGGGCAGCAGCTTCTAAGATTTTCAAAAGCCGGGGGGATAGGGGCAAGGGAACCTCACCAGGAGGGATCTCGGAGCAGCCCGGCCGGTGGATGCCTCCTGCCCTCCCGCCTCGGTGCCCACCGGGGCGGGCCCGACCCAACCAGGCCGCTCGCTGTTATCGGGGGCCCGGCAGACATCTCCCCCGGCTCGGCTGGCTAGGGTAGGCTTTAAAATTAGCTGATGTTAAGCTGCAGCCTCGATGTTACCTGATGGCAAGCTGGAAGGAAAAAGGACAGCTTGGACACAATCAGGAATTTATATGGATATTTTCCAAAGCCGCATTCAGCGTCCTCAGTGGTCAGACAGTATGTCAGTATCTAAAAGTGGCCTCTGATAGGTGCCTGTCCCTTCCAAAACAATTTCAAGGTCCTGACAAGGCAGTACTCCATATTCCTCTGATTAAAAACCAAACTGTGTTAATCACAGTGTAATAGGACAAGCTTCTCCCAATATTTAGAACGACAGATTCACTTTGTATCCAAACAGGCTGTTTTTTACTTAAGATGCTTGCATCCAAGTCTGCCTGGTTACATTACATTTCAGTTAAAAGAAAAAACAAAACAAAAACTCGCCAAGTTGACATATGTCTAGAAATGAAGTTCTCAAAAAATAGTCTGAGAAGATTTCAAAAATTGTTTTGAAGAAAATAAATATATTAACAAGTCTACTTTACATCCTCTTGTAATTAAAACTGGCAATTATTTGTGCAAAATCCAATATTGTACAAATAACAAAAACATCAGAGACTAAGCAGATTTTGCATTTGTAATGTTGCCACTGGATCCATCATACCTAGGCAGCCGTCGTTTATAAATCACCAAATGTTTCACCGTATAGGTGAAGCTGTGATGTGTAAGCTAACACATCACTAGCTACAACTGGTTTCAAGGCAATTGGAACCAACAACAGAAGTATCACTGATAAATACTAAGCACTGCATTTTCTCAAGAGATCCAAGCTTACAGCCACAGCAATTTACTTTGTTGGTTTAGATTTAGCTTTTCATTGCTTTACATGGTATTCAGTGTACCAGGTTGGGCATCACTAAGCTAGGTGTTGTGTAAGAGAGAAAACGAGTTACAGATTCCATAAGAAGAACCAAGTCACACCAGCGATTGCAGTGCAAAGCATAAAACAAAAAATCTTCTGTATAAAAAGCAAATGCTATGTCACACAATCAAAAGCTAATTCTTTGGTCTTAAAAACAACTATGAATCTTATGTAATCATTTTTCGCATATTAAAAAAATACCAGAGCATTATCATAGACGAGAAACTCTGAAGCTCATCACAATAGCTGCGGAGCTATTTAAACCTCTCTTAAGAGCTATGTCCTTTTAGAAAGTTTACAAACAAGTATTCAGGCAATTCAAGTATCAGGTATCAGCAAACAGGAGCACTTAGTAATATGTAACCTCAATTAATGAGTTTATCTAAGAAATGTACTGATATAATTAATAACAGAAACAGAGACTCACAATAGCTGCTGTCTGCATACTAATAAAGCCTTGTTTAGAGACAAAAGCAAAATACAATGCTCAAATCTGCAGCTGCTACACTTAAACAAAAATTTGGGGGTTGGGTTCCCAATTTCCTTTATGCTTTTGCTGGCTTTGGGGAGAGGTTGTTGTTTGTTGGTTTGTTGTTGTTTTGGTTTTTTTTTAATTAGAGGACTGACATTTTACAGCATACTCGTATTTCTCAAAGCAGCACAACAAACACAGCATCCATTTTGAAACAGCTTCAGATTGAATTAGAGGACCTCTAAAAAAGAAAACCAAAACCATAAAACCACACACTATACCACAGCTCCATTTCATAAAGTCCAAGAGCAAGAATTTCTGTCTGGTGGGTAATTCTACTTTAATATAAATCAGAATTAAAATCTTTAAAGCAAGTTCAATAATGGTTGGCAGCACAGACTCGGGCAACCATAGCTCTCACTGTGTCTTTCCTTACTCTCTTAGCAAAGTCAACATGGACAACACATATTTTGCCCTTCACAAGGGCTTTGAGAACTGGTATCAGAAAAGGGAAGTTCCAGTTTCTGGGTTTCACTGCTGTGTTATTCACAGCTCAGAACTGTTACGTACCATCACTTATTTTACCCATCCAAAATTAAAGATGAAGGTTACAATGACTTCGTTTTTAAACACTTTTTTACCCAACCATCTCACCATTTTTAAATGCCATCTAGTAAAGAATTTCAAAGGGCTCTGCTTCTTTAATGAGGCATTAAAATACAGTCATACGACAAAAAAGCAACTCTACTAAGTCTCTTAAACCCCTGGACTTACATTATCAGCTTTTATGTGCCTGTCAACACTCAACAGTAAGAAGCAATGGTTTGCTCTTTGCCTCGAATTTAAAAGCCAGCTAAACTTCCTCTCACTTTCCTGCTGAGAGCTTTAACTCCTTACAAACTGTCAAAGCTTTGACACTTCAGCAGAAAGTAAATCTACAACATGATGCAATGGCCAGGTGTAGTCTCAATCAGCCACTAGCCATTAATTTATTAGTGGCCATTTAATTCACCTCAAAAAGCAATAAACTAGAAATACTTCCCACCCCCTCATGTACCCACACTGCTTGCACATCAGCCCTTTTAAATAGGCAATAGCTCTGTCAAAGAACTGGGTACAGTTAACTCGCAACTTGAAAGAAATGAAACATTTAAAATTATAGAGATGTCAACATATGGCTAAAATGCAAATCCATTTCCAACCCAGAAGCTAAAGTAAGAGTGCAAAGTGTTAAACTAGAACTTCTTAATCCAGAACATTTCTCTGAATATCCACAGCCTCGATCTCACAGTGTAAAAGTTCATTGGAATAAAGATCATTATTAATTTGTTTAACAAAGATGCCAAGCCAAGTGCACCTGTGAAAGAGTAAGAGTTGGACAGATTTGTATGGTACAAAATGTGAAATTCACTGCTGGAAAGTACTCTGCTTGGTAGAAGCTAAAATATTTATAACATCATTTTAGTGTACAGAAAAACAATGACTGCACAGATAAGCCATGCTCTTTCTTTACAACAATAAAACGAGATACAGACTTAAAATGAGAGCCTTGAGATACTACACCTAATAGCAGTATCCTGAAAAATTATCCTTTCCCTATTCTTCTGTTCCTTTCACACTGTAATTCCACAGTATACAAAACCCCTATTTAAGTCTCCTAACCTTGATAAGGACTTGATACCACTCTCATTCAAGTGAATGGAAAAAGATCTCATAATTAGCCTCAAAGACGCATGACTGAGACATTGAGTGGCAAAGTTACAGAATAGTATTTTAATAATGTGTTTATGAAAATACTAGGGTTTTTTTCATAACAGCAGGAAAATAAAATTCTTTTTTTCTCCTCATGATAGAAAAATAAGGAACTAGCCCTGTCTAAAGGTCAACCATTTCTGCTGAGAATACACAACATTGAGACAGCTCTTCCATCCTCCCCACTCTAGGCATTTGCTAGGGTGGTAGCCACAAGGTACTACACAGAAGTTACAAAAACATCTACGGTTTCAAAAAGAGAGATGAAGGAATCAAACAAAAGCTATCTGAGGTTCTGCCAATGTTGGCATGTCTCCTCTTTCAAATACCTTAAATACAGTCTGCCATGGGATTTTCTCTCATCACTAGAAGGACTTCAATGGACTTCAAATGCCAAATAAATCCTTTGACTCACTGCGTCAAACCCCAAGGGAAGCATTTGACAGCAGGAAAAATAGGAACAAGAATGCCAGGAGTTAAAAAGTTAAGTCGGACTGATTCAGCATTCAGAACAAACGAATACAGCTCTTCCTAGATTATTAACGAGTGCTCCAAGCAACTGGGGGCTCTGATGCAGACAAGAAGCTGCACATCACAGGCATTCCAGGAACTCTGGTCTGCCTTCACTGGAACAAAACCCTAGTAAAATATGTATTCCCTCCTGTTTTAAAAGCATGGCATCTCTCACTGCTTCTCTGGCCATATACATACACAAAAATGTTAGGCACAAAATACTTCCTTCATCAAAGTTATGATCTACAGAATTTTTTTCTGAAAATCTTTTCGCATCTGCATAACTTCTGAAATATTGCACACAGAAAGCACATCTGTCACACCCTCAACACATTACCAAAATAATAAAAACACAAAATAGACACAAGAAGAGACAGCAAGTCTTCTCACCAGCCTCAACTTCTAATATAGATTTTTGGAGATGGTAGAAGGGATATAATGATGCTTCAAGCAATGGATACAGAATACTGTTGGTTCAAATGGAAAGAGAAGGGCTTTTTTAACTGAGCCTAAGATGCGTGTGGGAAATACCAGTAAAAGGCAATAGATGTGTGAAAGGTCATATATTTTGGAAAGACAAGACATATATTTTGGAAAGACAAAGAGTCAATGTCATCGAGTTTTCTATTTACTTAGAACTGTTTAACAACCAAACAAACCTGATCTATAGGAATAACTATGTCCAAATGTAGCAGATTAGAAAAGCAATTTTATCCAGTGTAGATACTCAGCAAAAAAATTCCCCTACTTTTTCAAGTGCTCAATATCAGAAATTAATGCAAACTGCTAAATTCTGAATCCTTCTTTCAGACTGAATGGCCCTTATCATTAGGCAGGTGGGAGATAGCCCTGCAGATATCAAAAGCTATCTCTAGGATATCTAGAAATAAACAGTCCTCTTAATCAAGTTTTAAACTGGCCTGAGTGTATCTCATTATCAGTGCAAACTCCACACTTCCAATGCACAGCTGAATTTTAAAGGGGAATGGAATGGCAGAGGGCATGTAATTATGAATTTATTACTGTAAAATCTCACAGAGTAGAGTTTTAAGCCTTAAAAGTCAGACAGCTTGAAATATAGCCAATTTAAACAAAAAAAAAATTCAGGGTTAACGATTTCAAACCCAACATTTACCCAGGTCTTCTAGCAACCTCCTTGCAGTTTTACAATCATTTCCCATTGTCACCTATCACTGCTGGTTTGGATCTGCACAAGCATGCTGGGGAAGAGAAAAAGAGTGACCAGTCCTCCAGGGAAAACTATGATGATGACGATGACCTTGGCTTCATACTGTGCACACATAAACGATTAAAAAAGTACAGACATAAAGCTGCTAGGCATTAGTGTAGTTCTGCTACCAATCACTGTCTCCTACAGTAAGAGTAGGTGAAACAGAGTTTGGCATAGGTAGGGATTTTTACATTAACAATGCACATTTAAGAATGTCTTACCAAAAGTAACTTCTCCTTTGCCAGTCTTGTCAAAGAGCTGAAAGGCTACTATGAACAATGCGTCTGGAGCACACAGGACTGATTCAAATGCCACAAACTCTTGAAAGGATATCAACCTAAGGGATGAAGGAAAAAACAATAGCTATGAAACCAACTTGCTTGCAGGAAAATGAAATACAATATAATATTGATTATACAAAAGAAATAAGACCATAACCAAAATGTGTTCAAAATGTATTCAGCAAGGATTAAAATTTATCCTAAAATGCCCTATCCCCAATGCTGTCAGGAAGTCTTTATATCACTAAACGGAAATGTCTGTCCAACAAGGCATTATTCCTCTCGGCAAGTCACAACAGAACATAAAATAAGCAAAACACTCAGCATGGCTACTCACCTCAGCTTTAATGTCTAAATGAACTGCCCTCTGGGGGAGCCTACCTCCCTCCACTGGCAAGACAGAGCCAATAAAGACATGAGTAACTTCCCTCAAGACTCAGTGCTTAGCACTTTTGGAAAGCAAATCCATTCAAGACCTACATGCTGCCACTCACTTCAGAAGAACCGATCAGAATGTGTTATCCGTTTGCTAGCAACTTATTAGTCATCCATCACAGCCCTCCAGTCTTGCATGTCGAATCACAAATTTCAATCAGTAGTCTGCATGCTCTTCCTCAGCCCAAGAGCAGTTTATTTAAATTCATCATTACAGCCAGGTTCCTAATGTGCTACAGTAGTAGGGTATAAATAAAAGCAGAGTTGTCCTTCCAGAAATTAGTTCATAAGCAGAAATACATAATTAGACAACTTGGCATTGTTTCCAGCAGTAGGTTTGATACAGCAAAGACCTTGAACACTGTAATTTCTCTGCGTCACATCCAAGAGCTCAAATGGAGATCAAACTCCTATTCTCAAAGAGGCAAAGGCCAACTGTTCTTCTGTTTTGCTGCTTCTTTAATGTCTAGGCTGTAGAGTTTAAAATCATCTTCAAATATGTGGTGGCAGGCCCTGCTAGCAGTCTGGGATAGTTAAGATTGCTGCCTCTCAGGCTACTTTACATCAGTGCTGCAGGCACGTAGCTTTAATGCGTTCATATAGCAGCAGCTGGGGAACAAGGACTATTTCTGAAAAGCACAAAATTCAGTGCATCTAATGTCAAAAAACACACATAAACCCAGGGGATTTTTAATGGAAACTAACTATATCCTTAGGACTTTGATCCGAAGTGACACTGCAGCTAGTTCAATAAAAACTTCTACTTAGTATGCAATAACAGGGAAGAACTAAGAGTTTGCCTAAGTCAGAAAAAGTATTTTTTCCATCTAGTTATGATGACCCATGACTATACAGCAATTTCCAGTCACCTGTTTCATGGGAATTCAGAGAACATGCTGATTTGGAAGGGGCCCATCAGGATCATGGAGTCCAACTCCCCACCTGCACAGGACCATCCCCAAAAGTCACACCATGTACCTGACAGCATTGTCCTTCCTGAACTCAGACAGGCTTGGTGCTGTGACCAGTTCTCTGGGAAGCTTGTTCCAGTACCCAACCCCACTCTGAGTGAAAAACCTTTTCTTAATATCTAACTTAAACCTCCCTGAACTCAGCTTCATGGTGTTTGCTGGAATTCTGACACTGGTCACGAGAGTGAAGGGTTTAGTACTTGCCCCTTCTCTTCCCCTTGTGAAGAAGCTGGAACCACAATGATGTCTCCCTTCAGTCTCCTCTTCTTCAGGCTGAACAGACCAAGTGATCTCAGGAACTCCTCATACTTCCCCTCAAGGCCCTTCACCATCTTTGTTGCCCTCCTTTGGACACTCTCTAACAGTTTAATGTCTTTTTTATATCATGGCACCCAACGCTGCACACAATATTCAAGGTGAGGCTGCCCCAGTGCAGAGCAGAGTGGGACAATCCCCTCCCTTGCCCAGCTGGCAATGCTGAGCCTGATTCCCCCCAGGACAGGGTTGGCCCTCCTGGCCGCCAGGGCACTGCTGGCTCATATTTAACTTTCTGTCAGTCAGGACCCCCTGGTCCCTTTCCACAGTGCTGCTTTCCAGCATCTCATTCCCCAGTCTGTCTGTACATCCAAGGTTGCCCCATCCCAGGTGCAGAATCTGACACTGTCCCTTGTTAAACTTCATACAATTGGTGATTGCCCATCTCCCTAGTTCGTTGAGGCATCTCTGCAGGGCCTCCAAGCCCTTGAGGATGTCAGCAGTTGGCACACTTAGTATCCCTATGAGTCCTTCATCAAGGTCGCTCATGAAAGCTGTTGAAGAGCACAGGGCAGAGGATGGAGCCCTGCACAACCCCCCTAGTGACAGGTTGCCCCATTCACTGAAACCCTTTCTACCTCACCTGTAAGCCAGTCACTCACCCATTATGCAGCAGGGCTATTCAGCTGTGTGCTGGACATTTTGTCCAGGACACTATGAGAGACTGTATCATAAGTTTTGCTGAAGTCTAAAAAGATTACATCTACTGGCTTTCCTAGATCAACACTTGAAGTGTGCTTGCTGCATATCAGCAGCCAAACATCCACAGGATAACAAGCCAACTTCCATGAGGAACATAAAAACATGAGGTGAATAAAAGAGGACTTTTTTTAAAAAAGCACAGCACAGAGAAAGCCTAAAAGCTGTTCTACACTACCTCCCTCAATATACATGCAATAAATAAAAGAAATGTAGAGTATAAAATGGTCTAACAGATATAATTAACTCTGGGAGCTTGCCACCATAAATTATAACATAGTGCAAGAAGTAAATAAAAAGAAACCTCCTCAGGTATTCTTAAGATTAAACTCACAATTAATGATGTCAGCAAACATATAAGAATGCCTTAAGCTTTACTGGCAAAGAAGTCTGTGCCTTGCTACATATGCACATGTTAGCACACGAGCAATCCATCAGTCCTTTAAACTCCTTGGGAGCTCTCAGTACTCCCCACTGTTAGACACAGACTACACAGATACTCAGTCTTTCCAAAGAAGAAAACTTCCATCTGTTCTAAGCCAAAAGAATTTTTTTCAAAAGTAACATTTCCTTCAATTTTAAACCAATATATCACAACCTACACAATTTTGTATCCACGCATATTTACCGTTACAATGTGACTTACTGGCTATAAAAGGCTAATATTATTTGTTTTTATTGGCTATGTACCTAACAGAACAGTAAACAGATCCAAAGCACTGAGTTCTGTCCTGAAGGTTATAATATATGCACACAGAGAAACAAAAAAGACAGCAAACGACAAGACTCTGGAATAGGATTGTTTGGAATTATAAATTATAAAATCTCTGCCAACATCATTTTGATAAAGTCACTTTTTGTGTGAAACAACCTGCACATGTCCTTATCAACAGATCATAATACAGTGATGACAGCACAGAAAAGAAATACAGCACCTATCCCAGCAGAATCCCAGCACCATGTTAAGAACATAGTCTATGTTACTAGGCCTGGGTTTGATTAAAACTCCATGTATTAACACTGTTACAAGATTTTATACTGGTAGAAGCTTTTCTTTTTTCAGTACTTGGGAGCAATAACCCCCCTAGTGAGTCACAGATAAATGCTTAAAATAACCCTATATCCATTTTTAAAAACAATTATTCATAGAACTAGAAAGATTAAAAGTGTATGAATTGTGTGGTTCTAGCCAGACTGTTAAAGAAGAGACATTAATATCTGCTGTGCCAGCTGAATTCAAATTAACCCAATTTTTACATGTTAATTAAACCAGCTATTTTCTTCTTATTGTATTTTTGCTCCCTAAGTAGACTAGCCTGCTAGTGATTCCCAACAGATCTATTCTAACAACGGCGTATTCATTTACTTCTATTATGACCATACAATACAGTAACTGAGCAGTAATTTTTCAGTCAATTACACGTGTGATTCTTAATGCTTAAAGAAGCTGAAAAAATGTGTACTACATAGCCATATGCTCCCTTCTCTATACTGCACAAGGGTAGTTGCCTGGGTAACACGTTTTCTCTCCAGTTTAGCATCACCCTTTTGGGTTTAGCATAACCCTTCAGTGAATATCATTAGGTGTTATTAAACAGCACATGTTAACATGGACTTCAATATACTACTTAAGAGTTATTTCATATACCCAAACAAGTAGCCATTTAAGTTACAAAAGCAGGAAAAAAACCTAGTGATTTTAACAGCACAAGGAGAGGAAACTGAAATTTTTATGAAATTTTATTTCAGTTTTGAAGATATTCCACTCAAATAAGTCAAAGTTTTCCTTCACCTTGACATGCTCATTATCAGTGCCAATACTGGACAATTTATTCAGGAAGGCTCAAATCTTGATATTTTAAAAGCACCCACATACAAGAGCACCAGTCTAAACAGAACAATTGAGTATGGTGCAGCAAACCCACGATTTAGTACTCTCTCCTTTCTTCCATGCTCACACCCATGGTATCAGAACACCCCATAGACATGACATATTCCCACCAGAGAAAGTTTGCATGTAACCATGCAAAGAAAAAAGCCATCACCTGCTGTAATAATACCTACAAATGCAATGATAAAGAGGTTTTCTTCAGAAATCAATGCAGATGTTTTTACTGTATCATCAATTTAAACTTGGTAACATAATGGGACACAAATTGAAGCTACATTTATAATTTTTCACTGCAAGTTAGGTAAACTAAGTATAGTGTAAATGGGTGCATTAGAGGATACATTTATATCCAATAATAATGGAAAATACTGGCATTTCCAAGTGTTATTTTTGAATACTTTGTCCTTTCTAAAAATAAAGCATATAGCATTTCTCAGTAAAGTCTTAGTTACTACAGACCAAACAGAGACATGTAGTAAATATTTATTTTGTTAGGCAGATGTTTAAAAGTACAACAAAAATCTGAAAAACAATATTATAATAGGCAGAATAGAAAATGCCTGGCCTGTCGCTGATAAGCCTTTAGAAAGCTACTGTATTTTGGGGAAATTTCTGCTCCAGCTGAGGCCAAATGAAGCTTTTTTTTTTCTTTTTTTTTTAAACTAAGATTAGGAGTGAGAAGCTTAAGGCCAGGTACCAGGCTCTTCAATATGTTTCATATGAACAACAACCAAACAATGTAACACCTATTAAAATCTATGTTATTACTTCTTGACTACTTTGAAAGGTTGTCTGGCCATCAGCAAGGAACACATTTCCTTCTCTTAGAGGAAACCTTAAAAACATGCCTCCATAAGAGAACAGCAGGAAACCCACCATCAAATAAACCTCTGCCCTGTCCTAAGATGGAGGCAAAACTTGCTCCCATGGCAACGGATATTCATTGAACAACAGAGTATGCCTTAAGAGGTCTCGTACCTTTGTCACAACAACAGTAGCTCATGTAGACCCTCAAATCCCTAATCTCTGGCAATGCAGGAATTGGGCTAGACTTACATGAGATTTTGTCTACAGTAACCACTGTGAGATTGTATCTAAGAGCTATGATTCTTTTCATTTCACACTCAGAACTTCTTCAGTCCTTAGCTAAGAAACATTTTGCCCATCTACATGCCCTGCTCACGAGTCAGATGTTCTTGTGCTGTCTACCTTTCACCTGTGTACTTACCCAGTTAAGTATTTCACACTTGTTACACTCGGTAAGTATAGCTAATTTGTCATCAAAATCAGAAAGAATCAAAAAGCATTTTAAAAAGTGCTAGGAACATCCGTGGTGGAGGCTCAGACTCTTTCAGTGACAAATGGTCATGCTCACCAGTCATGAACAACAGCTGCCTCTTTAGAGTAAAAGAGGGATCCAAGACAGTGGATAAATGCTTCTGGAAATATCCTAGCAGTATTTTCAGAACTGCACTACTTTAAGTCACTAACACTGTAACAAAATTAACTTGTCATTGCTCTTGCAAGATACCTTCTATTTTATAATAGAAATAATGCTAAATTACTGAACAGACTCTCATGACCTTAAACACTCGTTAAGTCTCTAAACACTTGACAAGCCTATTAAAAATGAATACCAACAAAAGCTGGTTTGTGCTTCACTATAAAACTTGGAGCTCTGGACTGCCAAGTTGGCAGTATTCAATAGGAGAAGACCAATACTCCTGTTGCTGTCTTTAGGAGATTTCATGACAGGAACCAAAAAGCAGCTGATCCTTGCCTCAGATGATTTCTCTGTAAATTACTTTAAACACCAGGAGAACAAGGTACAAACGCTGAGCCACGTGGCAAAAAATGCTACAATGCCACATTAGAGAGATGGATGCTAATCACTTTCCAAACTTTCTCCATTCTTTTAAATATTAGCTAAACAGGAAGACAGCCTGAATACCAGAAGAGACTCTCCAAAGACACGTTACAAACTGTCACTGCACAGTGCGGATTACAGAAACAATCCTTACCTACGGCACAAAGCAGCAATTAGAAGCCTCAATACTACACCGCAAAACTTAAAAGATCACGCCAAGTTATGAAATCCCAACTTGTCAACAAGTACACATAGGCTACAGTTTTACATTTTGTTCTTCCTGACACCAGCTTCTGTTTGTGAGGGAGATCCAAATCACAAGGTATGGATTATGTTCTCAATCTTCTTATTACAAAACGGATTTGAAGCCATGTAATTTGGAAAATGCTGTTTTTGCAGGCATCAAACCAAGGGAAGAAATCTGAGAAATGTTTAACGTTTTCAGTCAAACACTATCTGAAGCCCTGGCTTTTTTGATGCCATCAGTGTTACCAACACAACCTTTTACAGAATTCTTTTATCAGGGCAGTAATCATCACATTAACTCATCTGCAAGGTTTAAGGTGCCCAGCTGCCAAATACACGAGACTGGCTAAGCAGAAAAGAGAGCACAGCAAGGACTGCAAAACTTCTCAGCTATGCCTGCATCTGTTCCCTAGGAAGACTGCATTCTCTAGTCATGCTTTGTTTATCTTACATTTTACTGTCTGCAACCACTGATATGAGTCATGCCTGAAGTTTTCTGGTTTCTAAAAATGCCACAACTACACACTTCAAGTCCATAGCTAATTATTCTCAAGTTTCTCTAAAGATACTTTAAAGGGAGGGTTCAACAATTCATATGGGTGAAGCGACAGCTTGCCTGGGCAAGTACCAAAAGCAAAAGCTAGGATTTCATTAAAGTAGGGGGAAGGAAGATGGAAGGGTAAGTAGCTAATCTTGCCTATTGGCAAAGTCGGCCTTTCAAATGCAAACCATGTGCAACCAACTTCACTGCTGCCTTCCCAAGATTGTTGAGTGGCTCCCTTAATACCTAAGGTGCTCCTCCTCCCTCTTGAAGGAAAAACACAGCAGCCAAAAACCTTTAACAGTGCCATGCCAAAACAAAGCAGGGGCACTTTTTTTCTAGGATCTCTTCCTACACCATCTAAACTTATTTTGGATTTCTATTTGAATGTGTTTGTGACAGATACATAAAGTAAACAGAGACAGAACGACTCGGGGAAGGAAAGAAAAGCAGGAGTTAGAGGAGCCAGCCAACAAACATGAAAGGTTCCATGAATTAAAAATACATAGTAGACAGAAAATAGTTTGCACCACTAAATGGTACTTCAGTTGAAAACAACGTTTCTACTCTTTTCACTTAAAAGATACTGTATTCCTTTATGGATCTGCAAAACAAAACAAAACAAAACACCAAAACAAAACAACTCCCCCACTCTTCCAGGATCAGGCTGTTTGAAAAAACGGCTTTGTTTTTTTTTAAATGAACAACAGAAAAAGAAAAAAAATAAAGCAATCAACTACAAATCCACCCCACCCTCCCAAACCAAAACCACAAAAAAAACTTACCCATCTTTTGTCTGATCCACCACACCTGCAAGGAGCTGTACAGTGCTTGCATTAGGCAAACCATCTCCAATTATCTTCAGGTACCGTGTGACAAAGTCATTAGGAGACATGAAAAATTCTCCATTCTTCTCCACACTCGCATACTGTTAAATGAATACAATATTTAGTGCTTCAACACATCCTTCTCCAGGCATTTATTACATTTATTACCACCACCCATAGTTTCCAATCATGAGCAGGCCTCTGTTACAACAGACAGCTCTGCTCCAGTGAATCCACAGCCTAGACCCAAACAGGAAAGAGTAAGAGGGGAGTAATCAAGCGGTTGAAGGCTCAGCTTCCTAGAAAACAAATGGCAGACATACACTTTTTGGATTATCATGTCAACAATTTCTCCATAGCAGTCTATAAATGCTCAAAACCAAATACGTTTTTGAAGTAGAAAAAGAAGCACAAGCACATTTGCAAGCATGTATGTCAAACTTTGACAGCAGTAGGGCACTGCAGCATATCTTATTTATCTGAAATGACTCCTTCGTTTAGCCATTCTACTTCGGGATGAGAAGGCACGGTTAGTTACACCCGCAAAACGCCAGTGGAGCAAATGATCCCGCAGGAATGTCCACCTGGGGGTGCTGTTTTGAAGAACTCCACTGCATCACCTCCAGCCATGGCTGGTCCATAAGGAAAGGAGAACCTACAAACACGCCTCCTTGGGCTAAAGTGCTGAAAGGAGCCAAAGAATAGCATTTGCAGAAAAATGTAACAGCAAAACACGAACTTTGACAGTTCAGCACATTGCAGAAATAAGAAAAGAGTTCTGACACCTGCCATACATTATCCCTGCTTTACACACAGTTACTAGTATACTTCTCCAGAAATAGCTATTGACAGACCCCCGCATATTTGCTCCCATGGGAAGCCTCCATGTTACAAATAAAAGTAAAATTAACATTTTTGAAGACAATACCTAAATAAATAAATAAAATTCCCTTTGTTACCACCTCTACCCTCATTGCTAGGCCTCAAATTTTCAAGTCCTCATTTTCTGAAGAAGGTCAAATTTGAAATCAACCCTAAAGAACATATTTTAAGAAAAGAATACGGATAAGGACAATTATGAAGAGGACAAGAGATCCCAGGCAAGATTTGCAGAACCATGTGTTACCTTAAAGGGAAACAGGTCTGTCTTGGGATAACAAATGTACACTGAGAACAGGAAAGAAACTGCTAATTTCTCTTTTATTTTTTTTAAGGCTAAGTAGGATGATAAACTATCATTGCAGCTCCCCACAGAGCATTATCCACACTAAAGTACTAAATAAATTAGATACCTATTGCTATTTTGTAGTGTATTTCAAACACATGCTTTCTTTCACATTACTGTGGCTCTGCTAAGGGACAAAAACTGCCAGTTTTCATTTCATACCGGTGCCTGCAGCATGCCGTTATACCTGCTGTAGGCACATAACTCTCAGAGGGATGCCAAAGTGTTACAGTAAGTAGATTATTTTCTTCTAGTGCTATATAAATACCATTTTCAGGTACAGCAATATCTTCAAGAAACAAGGCTTCAGAGAAGCAAGCCCAAACAAAACGTAACTCACTTTGGCATCTATATATTGGTTAGCACTAAAGGATTCCTGTTTCAATAGACACTCTAACACATGCTTTCTAGCTGCCACACTGTAAGAAATTTTGAATTGTACACTTTTATAAGAACTAACAGATCAATTGATTCCAATGTAATCATTTGCAGAAAGACAGAATCCTTCAGAATCTCAGGCTCAGAAACTTTTAACACAGCTGCTATTGAGAAACAAATCAAATAAGTCAGACAGCCTATGCTTCTATTTTTTTTTTTTCATGCAGGCTTACCCCCTGCTAGGGCACTCAATAACAGAAAACAGCACAAGGTTTCAGTGTCCCCCTGTTTCTTGTCATTGTGATTTACTCAAGTGTATTTGAAATCCAATCACGTACTCTACGCTACATATAGAAAATGACCTTGAAAAATGTCAGCTTGATCACTTTGACTAAATCTAATCTCTTAGGGGTTATGTTAGAAGATGTAGAAGTACTTTTGGAAATTAACATAACAAGAAGAAAAAAACATAAATTCTATTCGTTTTGGACGAGCAACATTTAAAAATTGGTTCTTTACAATTTTATTTCCCCCCACTTTGACAATTATATCCACAGAGAATTTGATATTATACAATAGTACTTAATGGCTTTTTGGTAATTTACATACATTTTAGATAGTCAAGTAATAACAAGTTTAACCCCATTTTAAGTAAGATTTGCAAACATTCTATTGGGGATTTGACATACTAAATATGCTAAAAGTTGCCTGTAATCCACTGCACTTAAACTGATATGTTCACATTTATTTCCACACTGTGGGTACCATTTCTACATGGAAATAATACTTTTTAATTCTTAATTGAAGTAGGAAAGAATGGTTGTCAAATTATTTTGTAAGTGAACATTCCACAAACTGCAGAAGCAACGGTATTTGCTTTACCACTTAAAATAATCTGGAGAAGCTTAATTAACACTCTGGCTATTACTCATCTGTAGACCATGAAACAACATAATACATTTTTTCATCATTTTTCCTTCTTGGAAGTAAGCAGCATAACAATTCTGCATTACACTGAACAAAACATTTAGCTCATATTTCATTACTTCACATTACTGGGATCCTTTCTTTTGAGTGGAAGGGAAAGCAAAAGAGGAAGAAAAAGAAGTCAGAGGTGGCATTTAGTGTGTTCAACTACAATCCATTCAATCCACCAAATCAGAAGATTGAGGGAGCTACAATATGCAGAAATGCAAAAGAGATGAATACCCACAGGCGGAGAGGAGACAATTTTCACACTATTCTCAGCAAACTAAATAACCAACCTCCCCACTCCTCAACTGAGGACCACCTCATAGTTCAGATGGGACCAGGCTTCTCTCTATGTGTTTATTTCCTTCCTCAATGCTATCTTCTGAGGTCAGTAGTCTGCTCCCTGTCTGCCTTTTCTGTTGCTGTGCTCCTGCTCTTCAAGTATGTTCCTCTGTAAACCACATAACCCCTTCTTTCGCAAGACTCTTTTTGCTCTCCTGACGGATACAAATTCCAGGACTTAAGAAGTTAAATCCTGGCTTTCTCAACTGAAAATCTGATTTCAGAGCTATAAATACTGACAGTATATAATAAAACTATAAATACAGGTAATATACATTGTGACACCTACACATATTGTTAATAATAGCTCATAAGGGACAATGGAAAAAATACCAAGAACTACATGGAGAGTGGGGCATGATGCTGGAGAGCAAAGATGGAGAGAAGAAACTGGAAAGGTATGAGCTCTCTTAGGCCCTCAACACCAGAAGTAATTCAGATACAACAGCTCTCTAACAGCACTGTGGCATCTAGCTCATACTTGTCCTTCAGAACCACAACGATTCTTCAGAATTTTTGTACTCTTTTTCTTTTAATAGCAGAATATCATACTTACCCAGACAGTAGACTAATAAATCTTAGGAAGGCTAGAAATAGTTATTTAAATTTAGGAAATGGGTCAAAGAAAGCCAGTTCCATAAAATCACAGAGTAGTTTGGTTGAAAAGGACTTTAAAGATCATCTAGTTCCAACCTCCCTGCCACAGGCACATACATGTTCCATTAGACCAGGTTACTCAAAGTCCCATCCAATCTGGCCTTGAATACTCCAGGGATGAGGCATTCACAACTTCTCTGGGCCAGCTATTTTGGGGATTTACCTCCCTCATAGTAAGAGTTTCTTCCTTACTTCCTTAACCTAAACCTACTCTCTTTCAGTTCATAGTCATTCCCCCTTGTCCTACTGCTACATGTTTTGATAAAATGTCCCTATTCTTGCAAAATGTCCCTCTCCAGATTATTTGCAGGCTCCCTTGAGGTACTGAAAGTAGAGTCATTTCTTTACTTACATGCTTTCCACAGCAGGCCAACAGAAAAGGAATTTCAGTTACATAATAAATATGGCCAGCACGTCACAAGATCTTCCCAACACTTGTACAAATAACAGAAGCAGAGATAACCCACAGGAAGGATGGCAAGGATGGAAGAAGCAAGTTTACCAAATCATCTAACAGTAAGGTGTCTACATAAACATTTTACCACATACAGGAACAATAGTGAAACTCCTACCACGTTCTCTGAACAATGTGGGTTTTTTCTAAGATAGCAATACTTCTTCTGAGTCAATACAATAATCACTCAGGAATCTATCTGACTTCTTGGTGAGCATTGTTCAATTCTGATAATGGTATTTAAGTCTAACATGGTAATAATACAGTGAGTGATTAATGGTTGGAAAAAAACTATCAAGAGTTGTATGCTGCAATAGTGGAGCAAAATACATGAAAAATTTAAGCAGAGAGAGTAAAATATTTACTTTACACATACCTTCAAAAATATTGTTTTCAACTCAGCTGGATCAGCTCTTTTGGTTAGAGCCACCTACAAGTAAATACAATTACATTAATATGCATAACTTACATAAAAGATGTCAAAGTGTCATTCAAAAACAAGAACACAAACAACAGAATGAGTGATGAAAATAAATGTTCACCTTAGATAAATTAGGTACTGCTTTAGTTGGCCATGCTCATTTTATCCATTTCACACTTATATAAGGTTATTCAACATTTTTGTTCTGCTTTCCTTATGCAACCCTGCAACTCTTAAACAAGCACACATGAACAAGTCACAATGACATTCAAGAATCAAATCTCTATAGCATACCTCTCTGCTGGGATTCAGCATTACACCATCATTACCATAGAATTTTACACTTCCAGCACCTTTCACCTAAAGATTTCAGAGTACCAGACACAGTCCGTAAGTGATAAATGGCAAGAATTAAATACTCAGACACCAAATTTGTTCAAGAAAGCAGCTCCATGAAAAACTGAATTTCAATGTAACCTTTTGGTTTATTACTTACACCATTTCAAACTAAGTGTAGATTTTTTAATGAGATTAATTCAGAAAGCAAAGTATCTAGATTTTTCTGCAGATCAAATTAACAAGTTCAAACTAAAATCTAAGTTACATTTATCACCACAAGCCCAAAGTAATTAGACTTTTTTCCAAAACACTGAATCAAAAAATATTCAACCCACTATGGAGTAAGTCCATCAGTATTATCCTGGTTGATACACCATACAATCCTTTTGCTGCTTTTGGCAGTAAGTGGATGTGTCCCCTCAGTCTGTGCTTACTATAGTTTCCCTTTCCTTCTTCAGGATACTTTGATAAAATCTTGCTTGCTAACATAATAACCCTCATCTGACAAGTCAATTCAGAACATCAATTTATTCCAAATTAAAAAAAAAATAATACTTTGCAAGTAAATCTGGATTTTCAAAAAACTTGTGAAAGTATCTCTGTAATAGGGAATAAACAGCCAAAGGACAAGACATACAATCTTACCCTCACTTAAGAATTAAACACTGGAAATGTTACCAGTTTACTTTCCTAACTCTTTATAGCAATGGTAGAACTGCAAAGGCAAATGTGACTCCCAAGTGCATTTCTAGAAGCACACTGGCCTACTGCAGAAAATGGAAGGAGTCTGTGTAAGTCTGTACAACAGCATTATATCCTCGCATGTACACTTAATGATGAATCTTCAGTAAGTTTGTCCTCACCATAAATGGATTATTTAAAAACTCAAAAAGACAACAGAAACCCCCCAAAAACATTGGAAAAAAAAAAAAAAAAAACAAACCAAAAAACCAAACCAAAACCCAGAGTATTTTAAGAAAAATGAATGATTAACATTTCTTATAAAATTCTACAAGTTTTTTTGTTGTTTGGTTTTGGTTTTTTTCTAAGAGAAAAAACACACCTATGCTAGGACTCAACTGGCAAAGTCCACAGCTGGAGTCCCAATTCTGTGTCTGCACAGAAATCTGTGTGAAAGCAGTCACAAAAAATCAAAGTGTAATTGTGAAGCAAAGAATACAAAAATGTGTGTTTTCTAAAATGCAAGCTATCCTAAATATAATCACTGTGAACAAAGACTTAACACTGTAAAAATCTGATAGTCTAGAGCAATTGGGAACTTTGTGGAAAGAAAAAACCCAGTATTTCTATGCTCCTTCAATCCAGAACCTTCCCACTATACAGGCAAAGGAAAGATACTTCAAACATCTTTAGCCAGCAAATATAAATCCGTATCATACTTTATCTGTCTTAAAGTTTAAATTTTATATTGTCACAGAAAGCTAAGCCTAAAGAAACCAGGGGAGGGAAAAAAAAAAAAAGGAAAGATACATGAACTCGCACTCATTTTCCTTTAGTTTCACTGATATTAACAATTTTGAGAAACTTGGGAGATGTGCTTACAGGCCAGCTGCCATTTTTCAGCCCCCTTTTGATTATGGGGGAATTTGAGAGGTGTTTTTTTACTTGCAATTTCTTCAAACCATATACTGACAGATTGAAGTTGGTTAGGTCAATGAATGCACAGAAGAACTGCAGACTAGCAGCCCAAGCAGTGGCTGCATACCACAGCTTTTCTCCATTTCCCATGGTCTACTTCTACGTTCTTCCATTTCCCAGCAATCAGGAGAGGAAAGGCATGATTAACACCATATTAATTGGTGCACCCATGTAACATCTACCAATCTCCATTCTGAAAGGTGTATCCAATGCCAATTAAAGAAAAGAGCCTCTATGACATTATATGAGAACTTCAGGAAGACTGATGCTAATGCAGCCATACCAGTGCTAAAAGAAGTATTTAATTCAGCTTTTCATCCATACCCAGCTACGGGCAAGGCTGAAGCTGCATACACAGCCACAAAAACTGATCCTGATGACAAGTTTCCCATTCTAGAAAACGTCAAAATATCACTTTCCATACCATTCTGTAAATTGTTATGTCAACAGTTGAAGGCCTAAGTAACCTGATGCCAACAAGACTGCAAGCTGACAGGTAGCATGCTTGATGAAAAGTGACCCATAGATGAAAGCTGCTTCTCCTCTGTCAGCTCAGGTGATATTTACTGACTCTCACATAACTGGGTTTAGGTGATGTGTTTTGTTACTGGAAAGAGTTCTCCATTTTACCTACATTTTTTCTCCATAAAGGTAAAACCAGCTATGAACTGGCTTGCTTAACTAACACCTCTCTAGTGGCATCAGAAGGCATTCGATAATGGAGATCTGAGGGAAACAATGTTGTTATTGCTCTTTACAAAGAAATACTATGTAACAAACACCAGCACTTAAAACAGCAACTTCTATTGAGTAAGGTTCAGTGAAGAAAGCCTTCCAACAAACATTTATTATTAAAAAAAATAACAAACCAGGAGACAAGAGAGTACAGCAGCTGAATTGCAGGACCATAATCCAGTTGGAACACTCTACAGGGAAAACAGGATAATGTATAGAAAATATCATCAACGATTTTCATTTCTAAGGTAGACACCTGAAAGTCTTTAGCAACATACTGCATGTAGATGTGTGATATAATACATGACGAATGAGACAGAACAAGCAATATAAATACTGCACTTAAAAATGCTGAGTCCTTCTCATTAGCAATAACATTCAACAAAGGGTGCACAGAGAAAGGGAAGGCTCTGTGAGAGCAGTAACACAGATTGATTCACATGCTGGAGCTCATCATATCTTTAGACTCCCTTGCACCTTGACCTTAATTTCAGCCCATTTTCTCCAGCTGACCTCTTTTCTCCTCGTTGACTTATGCTCAATTTACAGAGACATGCATTTTCATTCTCACTTCCATACTCAAAATTAAATGCAGTCTTTCCAGAAAAATATAACTGTATAAGAAAACAGAATCCACTGAGAATAAAGAAAATCATATTACATTTCCAATCAACTCTATTAATATATTCATCATACATGAGGTAGAAAACACAGGTTGTCAAAGAGTGTATGGTATCAAAGGACACAAAAAGACTAATAACATAGTGAGTGTGCTCCATCCAGCAAAGAACAACAACATGGGTGGGCAAGGAAGAAAAAGGGCAGAAGGAAAATCAAAATTAATGTCAATAAAGCATTAATCTAATGGCAAAAATATCTGAACTTCTCACCTTAAAATCACTCTAGTACCCACAGTCTGAATAAAGTAGAAAGGTGATGGTGATCCAGGGAATTGCTACAATATTCCAGAAAGTTTATTGCAAGAACAGCAAGTTCTAACCAAAAATAGAGATATAAACATCTCATATTCTTTCTTTCTTTTGCTTTAATCTGACTACAACTCAGATGTGAAGGAAGAAGCTGACAGAGGTATGGTAGCCCCCCTACACCCCAGTATCTTTAAAACCTCCTAATACCAAGCAGGTAAGATGCTGAGCAGCAGTCCTTCTCCAGGTAGAGAGCCAGACAGGGCTGACAGTGGTGAGCTCAGTCTGTTTAGTTCTAGAGAACACCATCTACAGAAACATACAGAGAAAAGATGTTTGATGAAAGGCTCAACAAGTGATCACAAGCTCTTGTAACTTGTGTTGAAATTAGGACTATTTTTCAGAAGTTCATCCATTCTTAAACACAACTAAAATATGCAATGTATTTAGTACCACTAAAAGACCTCAAATTAAAATTGAAACCTTATGTCTTTTAGGGGTATTCTTTAGTTTCATCACAAGTTATTGAGTCCACCTGTAAGACTCAAACACATGTGGCCCAGTTTATGTAAGAGGTCAGATTAGATCATCATAATGTTTCCTTCTGGCTAAAAGTATACATATACACTTCAAATGTGCAACTCCAAAGGAGATCAAACTGGGGGTTGACCTTACATTCTTGTTTTAATGAGTGACTGGAATATCGGAAACCAGTTAAAGCACAGTTACTGGCCAAGTTTGAATCCAGACCAGAAACCCATTAATATTGTTTAAGTATTATGCTAAAACAACACACCAGTTCTTATTTTAATACAGCTAACCTGTTTATGTAGATGAGAATCATCATCCTTCCCTATTTAGACTAATACTAACATAAACATATATAATCATTCTTCTAACCTAGCAACTCTCCTTGGTCACTTTCCATCGTCACGCCCATATCCTAAGTTACAAGTGTTCTACATCAGCATCTGTGCAGGGCACCGTCTCCTGTTTCGGCTGCCTCAATAAGCATTTTCTTGTAGTCCAACATGCATATTCTCACCGTACCAAAAGAACTCCCATTCCTTCTGCAGTAGAAGAACTTGACTGTGATCTACAATGGAAAGCGAACTATGCAGAACTTGACATTACAGGAAAGATTTCAAGCAAGATGTGAACCAGCTCACCAAGCAGAGAATCAAACAACTGCAAGGAGAACTGGCACTGAATGCAGATCAAAAACCTTCTCAACTAGAAAATACAGTTCGGATGGCATTTGGCATATCTGCCCAAAGGCTTAGGGTAAGAAGAACTGAAAGAGTTGATAATTACCAAGCAGGTAGGTACATGCAGTCTGATCAGTCTGAGCACAGTCAGTCTTGAGGCAAAAACCTTTCTTTTCCAAAAACAGTTCTGATCCTCACAGTCAAACATTGCAACTACACTTTGCAAAAGTCTAACCCTACACTAAGCAGCTGTTACTGCATTCCCTTGTCTAATAACCCAGCAAAGCTTGTCTAATAACCCAGCAAAGCTAAGATAAATGAATGCTATTAACAATAATCAAAAATCTTCTGTAGGATCTTCTCATATCCTACAGACTGATTCAGCATGAAGAGATACAGAATGATCACTACTGAAACTAGACAGTTGTGCTGAGTCTACCCCACACACTGGTGAAGCAAAAGGAATCTGTTAGCTAACACACAGCATATCTCCGGCAAAACTGTTCACAGCCATCTTCACTCCATCATAATTATAAATCTCTGGGCAATTCCCAGTCTTCTGCACTATGGGAGGTGGAAGCCTCACTTCCCCCAAGTGCATCAAAGCTAAGAAACCTAAGAAACCTACTTTATTGTACAATTGCCTTCTAGCTCTGATCCTGCTTTCAAAGTTTCAGAACAAATGCAGATGGCTTGTTCATAAGATGCTTCTCACACAGCAAGATTCCCAGTGAGCTGTAGTATTTTTGCACACAAACTGATCGGGATCAACACACCATTACCATACACATACATGAAAATCCTTGTCCAGTTTGTCCAATACTTCCAATTAGTTATGGGGTACAGAAACTAAGGTGGGAATAGTATGTATTTTAAAAAAACTGCTACAAGAATTTCCAAGATTAGCTAATTGATGCTATGTAAAAATACATTTAGACTGTGTACTTCTACAATATTTTGTATTTAAAGACCTGGAAAATAGAAGGACAATAAAACTACTGCTGCTACTTTGCTCTCTGTTTTCCTTCCTCACACCTCTCAGAAACAAGAGGCATATCTAAGAATTATGAACCTGATAAAACATATTTGGTGGCTACATCAGCCCAGATTACAGACTTTCCCTTTTGAGTCTCCCAGGGCATGTTTTGTTACAACAACAATGCTACTGTATAACCAGTGCATTGACCATAAGCTCAAGACATCAACTGCCTCATGTTCATCTTTCAAAAGCAATCACCCCAATTCAAGCAATTTGTCTTCTAGAAGCTTACATCTAGCAAAAAAACATTATCTTACCCAAAGAAGCAAAGGATAGGAAAATTCTCTGGTGTTACTACTGCAGGATTGAAAGCAGTTTCTGAAGAAAGCAGACAGTGAAAATACTGAATGATACTGTTATCATTCAAAGATTACAAGGGAGAATTGGCAGACTATTAGGGCAGCATGAATATTACCTGGCACTTAATGTCATTAGCTTAAAATATGTATTTAAACCAGGATAAAGCAATGGTGAGGTGACAAGACAAAAGGCCATTTAACACCAAGGTTGTCAGGAGGTGGCACCTTCAGGAAGCATCATCCCACTGCTGTGCAGAGCAACAGTGAACTCTGAGAGATCCATCTCTGAATGCAACATACAAGTTAGTAGTAACAAGCCTCTCCAAGGTAGCCCTGCTCACGGGGGTCAAGGTTCTCAACAGTTCACAGCTTAATGGAGACAATCACTCCTGGTTTCACCGGGCTTCAAGCTTCAGATCCCAACCACCACCCAAACACTCACTTTCCCTACCGTAGCACAAAGCACCTAAAGAGGTGCTTCCCTCAAGAAAAGTCACAATCCTAAGATTCAAAACAGTGGTATGATGCTGTACTCCCAGGGAACATCTCAGAGTCCTCAACTCCACCTGACGTCATACAGTACACACAGAGACCTAAGAAGAGGCATTCCAGGCTTTATCTGACACCTTCACGAATTACAGAACCAACAATGGCAAGAACAGAGACCCTGAACAAGATTTAAAAAGGTTTCTGCATAATTTTCTCTCCCAGATGTCAACATGAGGTTCCAGTGAGTGAGCAAGATCGTTTGCAGCAATAAACAAAAACCTGCTGTCTTTTGACAAAAGCAGACCTGGAGCAGTATGATACCATATAGGGGTATCATAATCAGAATGACTTGCTCTTAAATAACTACTAATTCTATAATAACAAAAAAAAATTTGTATAATTTAGTTATGTGCAATCAGTCCCCATGAACTCGTGTAAAGTTTATAGGCAACACCTTAAGTTGTTGCTAGAGTAATCCATAATTTGTGACTTCATGCTTATAAAAGAGCAAGTAAAGGAAATGTGCTGGAGAAAAGTTCCTATACACTACATTTCTTGACTAATAATTAGAAATTATGTAGGACTAACTGACAGGGAAATGTGTTTTGTTTTTCAGTGTTGTGTTTCCTTCTCTGAAGACAGAAGTTCACTTTTCAAGATCCTATTTTTAATCAATCCCATCTGTTCAGCTCTATTCAAAATGCTACACCTCAGCAGCTCAGAGAACTGGGAAGGGTGTGGGAGTAGGCATGAATCCTTATGCATGTATGGATCCAATGTATTACCTTGAAAAGAACAAACGACACCTGCACAAGGGAAACAACATCACACACACCAAGTAAAATTATTAAAAGGCTAATAAATGGTGAGACTCAAAGAAAAGCTTAAGTCCTGTGGTCAGGAACCCTTCCCCATAGCTGAAACAAAAATAACAGGAACACTCCAGCACATACCGGGCAAATGGCAACACTTTCTTACTTGAAACAAAAAAAGTTTGTTGAGTTGCTGTCCCTACAGCAACTCAACACCGTGGCATATTGGGTCATGGGGAGCACTGGCCATGGTCTGAGAAGGCTGAGTCACAGTAACTATCCACCTTTCCCACATTAACATCTAATCAGCCTCTGACCATGGAAAACCCAGACTGTCACATTAACAAAGCATCTCTCTCCTTTACCTGTCATCTCAAAATACATATGCCAAAATATGTGTTTGCAAACACACTCTCTTTTGCCTGTAAACAAGGGTATCACTGTTTGTTCAACTAGCACCATATGGGTTTTCATTTAAACTTATTACATAATCTCCCTGAAGACAGGGAGTACAAAGTAAAGGCAGTTGAACATTCTATTTCACAATTCCTACCTTCAATATTAACAACAAACAACTGCTTCATGTTTAAATATTAGCAGATTACACAGTTGCCACAGGACACTGTGGTTGTATGACCTTCATTCTTGCTAAAGATCTGAACTGAAAGGTGAAGCTATCAAACAGAGTACTTGGAAATAATTTACAGTTTCCTGTGGGAATATGAAATAATCCAGTGAAGACCTATATTATTTATGCAATGCTATCACAGTAATCCAAGGGGTTTATCTGCCATTGACTTGCTACACTTCAGTCAAAATTGTTAGAGTTCACAATAACTCTCCATAAGTCATCCAAGTTGCAAGATTCATGACAATAATTAAAACCTTCTCATCTCCTTAAGAAACTGCAGAAACATTTTCAGCATTTTAATTACAAACTATACTGATTTTAGCTTGAATGATTTTGGCTTCCCATCTGTGAGTCTATTTTATCATAGACATTTGCATAAAGCAATAACTGTTTCAATAAAACATTAAACTTACTTCTGCTGCATTGCCCTCTGAATGTTTCTGTGAGATCACTTGGATGCAAGGGAAATAGTGATGATGATGTCAAACTAAACATTTTGATTTAAAGATAGGAATTTAAAGATAAAATCCTTAAAATTACTTTCAGGAAAGCATTTTTAGCAGAGGGGAAAAAGCATTGAAGCACTTTTTTCCAAGAAAGGCATTTCCATTTGATTTGAGGGCTTTGCAGTCAAACTAAACTCCAAAAATACCAGATTAACAAACATACAGCAGTTTAAGACACTAGAGAAATCATACACTTTTCCTTTAAAGTCTCAGTAGTAGCAGCTCCATTTCCTTCCTTGCACACTTGGGTTGATGTCAGCACCTTGACATCACCAAATAAACTCAGAATAGCATGCCCACTATCCTGTAGTATCCTACTTTTTAGTCCCAACTGTCAGAACTGTAGCAAAATTTAAAAAAATCTCTTTCTGACCAGTTGAACCAGCACTTTAAAACATAAAGTATTAATGCTTTACCTCAAAAAAAAAAAAAATCTGGGTGATCTATCAGTGATTACACCTCACAGCTTTCACAATCTGCACTACCACAGAAAGTCTGCAGTGAACAGAAAAGCTGGGAGATCTCACTCTAGATTTCATTATCTACACCTTCATTTGATCAAATTGTGGGTCATACACAACACAAAGCCGCAGGTTTTCAAAGCTACAAAAGAATTTTAGGCACACATTCTGTATAAAACTTCCTAAAAGCACTGGAGGAAAACAAGTCTATTTGGCAGTCTTTCTCTGCATATTTTGCTAAGGTATTTCTAGCATTTTCAAGAGTTCAGTGCTCTCTTCAGTTCCTTCTTTCCCCACACATCCACAGGAAAAAGGAAAAAGCTGGTTTATTATCTTTAACTTGTCAAAGGCACACAGAATAAGGAACTACTAGGTATTATTTCAATTATACAGGATTCGAATGTTTGAACACTTAAGAATTAAGTATTCTGGTTTGGGATATTCTTGTACCTGAGATACTGATTCTGTAGGTTACATGTAATGGAAAACTAAAAGCAAATTGCAAGAGTTTTACAGTCATTAAGAGTTTTACACCACTATTTTCTTTATGCAGATAAAAGAGGCTCAAAACTTCTGTAGTATAATCTTCACAATGTGAAAGACTGAACCTGCTGCTTCACATCAGTTAATCCTGACATAAAAGAATCAGACCAAGTGACTGATCTAGGTCTGTGAACAGAGTAAAAGCAATTGTACAAAGTTTGTTGTTGCCATGTTTTTCTTCCTTTTGAACAGCATCAACATGGGACTAATTAATGATCTTTAGAAAGTAGTTTCCAGTTAAGACTGACACACAATGGCAAGCAGTCTTAGACAGGTGAAGTGACAGGAAGGAGGAAGGCTGACTTGATGTCAGTGACAAAAACTATTTTAATGGAAATGTGAAATTATTCAAAAATTTCTTCTCCTAAACACGTGAAGATTTCTCTAGTCAGATTCAGACTGCACAATGGGCTGAGAGCAGGAATCAGGCAGACGCAATATTTTTACATACCATGTTTTTCTAATGGCTTTTCATACTCAGTGCTTCACTTAAAGGTTTCTTCTGTCAAAGATCTGTTAAATCAGTGATGTTTCATCAAATAGTAGTTGTCAAATACGATAAATAATAACAATAAAATACGTGACCAAGAGGTTTTAGTAGCCAAGGATCCAGGGAAGACTGGAAATAGGTTGTATTTCCAAGGCACAGAAAAATAACAGTAATGAAGTCTGCTGTTTGTATTCAGTAATACTAATTTTCAGACCTCTTCTATCTTAAAATAAGACCTACATATTAGGTCATGCAATGGACAGATATGACAAGAAAGTCACATAACAAAGGACAGATGACAATGCATGACTGCTATTGCAGAGCATATCCCTCAATTAAGTCTTTTAAGTAGGGAGACTCCTGCCCTACTACTGATACGACGCAACATTCCAGTCTCTCTCCCACACTAAGAGCACACACGAGACCTCAGACTTGACTAAGCTGATGTAGAGGGCTTAAAAAAAAAAAAAAAAAAAGCCACACCATAAACACACACTACTAAGTGGCATTTAGACAGGAGGTTTTATTTCTCAGTATAGGAAACCATGTGTCTACATATTTGAACACCGACCTTTAAACCAGAGTTGCGTGCACACACATAGAATCTTTGTGTCATGATCCTGCTGACGGCCTTTCGTGTTTTGAAGATCTTACCTGCATTCTGATTAACACCCATCAAGCTTTGAAGAAAGATGTAGTCAGATGCCGCTCAAGCTACTCCAACACTGAATAATTTACTCTAATTTATTCCTTCAAAACTACTCTAATTTACTGCTTTATATGATGAAGTGGGCACTTTTGATAACTTCCCAGAATTAAATATCCATTGGCTTAGGCAGAAACCCAAAACCCCCAAAAAACGACTGACTGAGAGACTTCAGGGAAGTTGGGATAAGGAACAGCAACCAGAATATAAAGACAATTAGAATTTCTTCCTCCTGCTAGCTGGATGATTGGCATTTGATTTAGGATCATCCTTGTGAAAGCATACTCCCCTGTTGACTAAATGCATTTTTAAGCAGTGGGCCAACATCATCAGGAGGAAGGTAGAAAAATGTGTGCCCTTCCATATTCTATTGTGTACAGGCATTTTTCCCTGTACACAATGTCAGAATGAAAAACAAAGCACAGCAAGTGCTAGTCAATTTTTTCTCCTCATCTCCTTGCAAAGCCAGCTCCAAAAAGGGACCCCAACCTGCCACAGAACCTTCTTTGAACCTTGCATTTCCTATTAAGTTGAAACTTTTCTCCTCAGATAGAAATGAAACTTGGCTCTAGGAAAGAACATTTTTAAATCCTCCGTGAATAAAGATCAGGTAGTATTCACCTACAGAAACTGAAAAATGTGGAAAGGTAAATACAAAACAGTGCACAGAGCTGGAAAAATCTCTGGTCAATGGCATTTTACATAACAATCTGAATTCCAGGAAAACAATTTCAATTACAAAGGAAATACCAACAAGATCACAGTTTCACAAACAGGAGAAAGAATAAACTTTACTGGGAAAACAAGTGAAGTTCAAATACATCAAATATCTGTTCTCATTCTTTTCTTAAAGTTTTCAGTCTAAGAAATTTGTTCAACTATATAGGAAATACTCAGACTTCGATTCCCCACACTTCCCTCCCAGTGCAGTTCCACAACTGCTCAGGAATGATATCTCTTAGATTTGCTCAACAGCTGTTTATCTCAACAGCCATGGTTTTGATACTTCAGAATACTAATTACACAAAAACATCTGAATCACAGAATCACAGAATATGCTGAGTCGAAAGGGATCCACAAGGATCATCAAGTCCAATCCCTGTTCCTGCACAGGACCATTCCCAAAACTCACACCAAGTGCCTGAGGGCATTGTCCAAACACTTCTTGAACTCTGTCAGGCTTGGTGCTGTGACACTTCCCTGGGGATCCTGTTCCAGTGTCCAACTACCCTCTGGGTGAAAAACCTTTTCCTAATATCCAACCTAAACCACTCCTGAAATAACTTCAGGTCCTTCCATCAGGTCCTGTCACTGGTTATCAGAGTAAAGAGATCAGCATCTGCTCCTCCTCTTCCCCTCAGGAAGAGTTGTAAACTGTGATGTCTCCCCTCAGTCTCCTCTTCTGAAGGAGGAGGGAAAACAAAGTCTGCTTCTACGTACTTATAAGACTGGCTAATAACTATGGTCATCTAGCTACACATCTTCTTCTGTATTCTAGCTTTCAAATTAAGTTTACTCTTTGCAATCCTTCAATTACCCTAATCATCAAGACCTAACAATCATAGTTGTAAAAAGTACATGTATTACTCTTCTGATAGGTCCCCATAATTGCAAAAATAACCTTTAAAAGCTTTGGAATTTTTAAACTGATGGATTTTTTTTATAAAAACTAGACATTAAGAGTTACAGGGTACATTATCTTCACATGGGACTGATTCACAGTGGGACCTGAAGACTGGAAAACAATTTAAAGACTGCATCCTTTCAGTGTAATGCTAATACCCTTCAAGTAAAACTATTCTTTGATATTTCTGTTTTGAAAAGAACACACAATCAAGTTTCAGCTATATAATTTGTGGCTAATCTCAATATAATCTAACAATATAACTACAACTCTAGGACTATTATTGCCAGCTCACCAAAACTTGGACCTTAGCAGGTGAATTTAATTCTGTATTCTGGCAGCTTCTATCAGATAATATACGCTGGTCAAAAAGCATTTAATGAACTTTAAATTGCTCAGTTTCTAAAGGATTCTTCTTCAAATTACATCATATCATTAACTATTTGCCTCCCTGATCAGTCTGTTTTGCTGCCAGACAATCCTGTCCCAGACAACCAAAAGAGGTGCTGGATTACATTCTTTATTAGCTTTCTGCAAAGCACTGCACTTCACAAAAAGGTAATCTTCCAGGTCTGAATTAATATATGACAGTGTTTCTCTCCACATTACATCAAATGTAATTAATCCAGTCATATGTGACATATTTTTCTGATTTTTACACCTGGTTTTCATCAAAGAGGACTTCCAATAATGCAAACAGCATTAATAGGACTGGGAAGTATTCACCTGTCACAAGGACAGTTTGTGGAGCAAGAATTAGCAGTCTCAGGAGAGGTTACCTGTTCTATTCATTGCAATCACAGCCACCTAAAATCTTAACAGCATGAATGCCAAAAATGTGAGAAGACTACTGAGAAGTGCAGAGTAAAGAAAATTTGTAACTTAAGAATGGAAACATATTTTAGAGAAACTAAAACAATCACAAGTTGCAATAGTACTAAACTTAGAATGCCTAAGTTTTCCAAATATGATATCTGGGTTAAAAAAAAAAACCAAAACAAACCAAACCAAACAAACAAAAAATAAACAAAAAAAAAAAACAAAAAAAAAAACAAAAAAAACCCCAAAAAAACCCAAAAAAAACCCAAAAAAAAAACAAACCACAAAAAAAAAAAAAAAAAAAAAAAAACCAAAAAACCAAAAAAAACCAAAAAAAACCCCAAAACCACAAAACCCAAAGACAAATCCCTGAAAAGGTCTCAGGTGTCTGTCCCCAGAGTACCCTCCCTCTGGCTCTGGTCCAGAACCTTTGAAATCAGGTCTTCTGCTGAAGGGATAAACCAATATTATTGATGCTAGCATGAACTGGCTGGTAGGGAGTAAGACCAAGAGCACATGGAGGTCAGAAGTCATAAAGGCAACAGTAACCCAAACCACAAAGGCATGAAACCTCTGTAGCTTTGTTTTTCATTTTGACCTTTACACATTTTAATATGGATAATTCATAAAATGACAGAGTGCTTAACAATTCACATGTGTATCGATCACTCAAAAACTACCAATCAAAGGAAAATAAAACACAGATTATTGCATGGCACTCAAGGTTCCCTCAACTTTAGGATCAGTCATCAAAGTCATCCTCCTTTAATTTCCAAAATTTCTGGAGAGTTAGGATTTCATTTCTCAGAGTTAGAATTTCACCAGCTGCCTGATTCCTACAGACTAAGGCTGCAGTCATCTTCTCTGTGTGGTGTTGAGCTGCACTGTTAGAAAAACATGTAGGGACCAGCTAGGCTAATCAAGGCAAAACCAACCACAAACTTGCCTAAAGCAAGTGGCAATTATTCCTTCTACAGAAGTCAGGTCACTTTTGAGTACGTAAATAAGCCAATCAGAGACACACATTTAAAAAAAAAACAAAACCAACACAACAGTAGAAACCATTTGAAAGGAAAGTCTGATTTTCTTCTGCTTACTCAGAAAACTCCTTTTAAAAACATTCCTACCAGTCCAGGTATTAGGCTATAAAGGGAAAACGGGACAAAATACTTTAAAAGAATTGAGTATAAATATTTAAATAAAAAATTATGACAAAGCTTTCTTGGTGTTTCAGTTCCATTTTTTTACTTTCCTTTGTTCAATTTAAATTTTTGCCCACTGGCATGTAAATAACTAGTGGGTAATTAGTTGACCAATTAGTTCTACGACAACCTTACAATTTTGCTTATGCAATATTACAGTTATATATGCATGGCTACATTCTTGCACCATGCCACCTACCTTTAGGGAAAAATCCCTACACAACCTCTATGGCTATCCCAGCATGAACCATGGCTGACAACAGACAAACCACTTACCAGAAATAAAAAACCCTGCCTTCTCATTTCTCTGCTGAGCAGTGGAAAATGCAAAAGTATCTATAAATGCGCGGCAGTAAATAGTCCTATAGTGGTCACACTAAATAACCCTTCACAGGTTGCCAGCTTACAGTATTTCTGTGCTCAGTGCCATCCACATAACTCTTCAAACTGCTTTGTTGTGAACCGTATTAGGGAGCTGATCTGATGCAAACAAAAACAATTTATATATATTAAAAAAAAAAAATATATATCACTTTTTGCCCAGTCAGTTACCCACTCCAATTCAACCCTACACATTACACTATCCTAGTATTGCCACTGAATCATTATTTAGTGAAATCACAACTTCACGACTAGCTTTTAAAAACTGCCATGACCTGGCAGTTCAGGAAACAAACTCTCCACACCAACTTCCAACAGAACAGCTACATCAAGTTCAGCCCTGGCATCAGAGCAGAGAAACAATCAGCCAGCTATCATGAAGGCAAAGAACCCATCCCAGAGATCAGGTCTAGCCTTGCCTTGGCTTTCAAAAAAGAATCAGTAAGATCCTGAAACTATGGAAGTAGTGATGATACTAAGATTTTGGAAGTATTTTTTAAAAGGTCTGGTTCTGGATACAAGTCTGTCCATCTCAGTGCACTCTCTACAAATAAAACGTGTGTTTGCGTATTTGCAAACTCCACTTTGCTCAGCCTCTGAGGGCCTGACCCATTAGCATGCTCCACTACCTCCAGTCACAGCATGATGCAAAAACCATTCAATTTCTACAAGCAGAAAGTCACATGCAATTTAGGATTTTAGGATTCCAGAAGTTTCAACAAGGTGCACATCCAGAACCGCCGCAGCCCTGATTTGAGCATGTACAGACATTTCAGACACGCTGACCAGGCACCCAGCAACCACACATGCAGCATGTCTAATGCACGCTGGCAGTGAGCACCAGGCAGCAACCCTCCAAAACAGCAGCAGCTGGAGGCATCCTTCATGCAAAACACATCAACACTGCTGGCAACAGAGAATCCAAATCTTCTCCCCTCCCAGCTGGGTAGCCTAATTGCTAGAAACTGAATCAGGTTCTGGCCCACACCTCTTGCCCCCCAGTCCTTGTGTTGCCTTATAACAACACAGTGCAATGGCCCTACCTGAAACAGAGGTGTAAAACCTTGCTGTTTAAAGATCCTCCAGGGACCTTCCTTTTCTTCATCCCTATTCTTTCATTTCCCACTAGCTGCCTTAGATGCTCCCTAGTCAGCACACTGGCTGTTTGATTCCAGACACCTCCGGTAGGTTTCTTAATTCTAAAGCCAAGTAGGTAAAAAGTTAGGCATGGAGATGCCAATCTAAAGAACACAAAAAAAAATCACCTTTTTCTAAACTGATTTTCACGTGGCCAGAGTGTAAGGCAGATCTCCAATGAGACTTGAAGAGTGATCATATTGGTCAGCATAAAAACACTTCCTTGCAGGCTGCCTAAGCATGTGAGACATCATAAATACATGAATTCAGCAGCTGATGTTTAGGGACCTCACATGTATCCAACAAGAGGAATATGATTAGTCCGGCAACAAGCTGTATTCCCAGTGTTTCTTCACTAAATGCACATCATTTGGTGTACATGCAGCCACTTTGCCACTCTCTCTCTCAAATATTTCTTTTTTTTCCTCTTCAGAGGAAAAGAAAAATGCTAACAACACATTCCTTGTGAGCAATTTCATACTTTAACACACTGGATTTTGTTCAGGTCAAGTAACATTTTTGGTAAAGAATATAATTGCAATTGCCTGTTTCTAAGATCTTGTAAATAGCATGACATTATTTTAAAAACTTATGAAAAATGCATTTATAGTGTTCCTTTAAGTGTTTTAACACAGCTTCAGCTGCAATTGCTTTATTCCAAAGCAACTGAATACAGAGTATTTTTATAAGGACCTCTTTGTCTCTCTGCAAATGACTGAGATACAGATACTTTCCAGAAAGAGAATGCGCTGGAAAATATGCAACCTTACATTTTACTAGCCATAGTTATCTAGCACCATAAAACATCAGTTGCTCTGTTCCTGAAGATTATGTTGTAGCTAAAGCAAAACAGCATGATTCAAGTCAAGTCAGCAGAGTCAAGTAGTGCCTAGGAGCCTTATGCAAGTTTAGGTTTGGCACAATACAAAGACACAGGCTCTATTCTGTGTGACAAAGCCATTCTACAGCCAAAGCAGAGTCAATTCCATAGATCAAAAGCAAAAATGAAGCTAAAACTCAGCAGCACATTCATGCCATCTTCCAGGAAAGAGAGTATCACATACCTCCTTGTCATACTCCTTGGACAACATAGACAAATAAAATAGATATTGGCCTAAACAAGCTGGTCAGAAGACACATTGTTATCACTCAGGGCTGTAAGTTTGTCTCCAGGAGGAGTGCCCTTAACACATGGTTTGAGGCACACTTGAAGAGCTTCTCTAACCTCCTGGGACACAAAGCTGCATAGAAAGAGCAAATTATTTCCCAATGTGATAAAATCCAGGTAACTTTAAATACTTTTCAGTAGGCATCATAGAAGACAAAGTATACACATAACTGTGTCCAGTAGCCTTCTCCTAGGCTACACATGAAGCAAAGTGACCCTGCAATTCCTTTTACAGAGATACCATAAGGGAAAGGAGCAAGTTTCAAAAATTTGCCAAAACCACTGCCAGTTGCAACATGTGATGCCATCAGTACCTAAGATACTGAAGACATAAAGCAACCTCTTCCACCACCTCCTCTTGCCCCCACCTTGCTCCGATAAGAAAAGGTGGGGTCAGAGAGGAAACAGTAGTACAAAGATACAGGTAAACTCAATTGAGACAAAACCCCCACTGTAATAAAGCTTCTTTTCAGGGTAACTCAGTGTCCACCGCAGAAGAGAGCAGTAAGGACTTTTTCCACAGCAGAGTTGCTCCCTAAGTGTCTTTCCTGGGATTACCCTTGCCAGTGGGCCCAGTAGCATGCTATGAGTCTTGTGAGACTAGGACTCAATCAGTTCTCCTGAGGGTACACATCATAAGCAAAGATTTATGCAGTAAAAGAAACCAAATGAAACTAAACACAAACTATGACAAGCAGGACAGTGGAGTAAATGACTTGGTTTCTCCTCTGTTTCGACTGCAGTCATCAGTCATGCTACTTTGTACTTAGAAAAGGTCTGAAGTTATCAGCACTCCTACAAATTCAATGTCCCTCTATCAGGCAAATTCTGGTCTCTTAAGAAATCAAGATGCTGTAATAAATCATAAGCAGCATAAATACATGTCTTTTTTCTGAGGAGAAAGTAGAAAGAAGAGTCTTATGATATATACAGTGTTTAAGAATTTACATATTTCTGCATATACCCAAAATATAACTACACATGAGCAAGCATTGCTGGACCTGTACAGTCTAGCAAGAGGACTTTCCACATGGATATTACATAGTGCTATCACATCCAAAAAATTACCACGGTACCATTAAGTGCCATAACACTATTAAAGCTGTAGTACATAAACTTAGTGGTGCTTCAGGGAAACAGATTGCTCTCTCCTTACTCACCAACCACTTTCCTCTCCAAAACTGACCTCACTGAGTGGCTGGAGCCTGTCCACAATGGACTCCACTTCTTTCATGGACACAGGAGCCCATCATGATTGACAGAATCCCTCACCTTTTCTGAGGGTCCAACAAATCCATGTCCAATGCAATGCAATTATTCTCTTCCATTTTGCTGGAGGAAGGGAAGAATGGCACGACTGAGGGCAAGAAGAGCAAATTTAATCTGTTCCCAGGCACACTCCAAACTACTGCTAGCACAGGAGAGGAGAGCACAGGAGAAGGAACTGAGCAAAGAGGCAAAATGGAGCTGCATGATGCACAAAGGGATACACTGGGTGTGCATGGCAGCAAAATAATCAAAGTGGCACAGCTGTGTCAACATCTAATAGTTTTGGTGTTGTTTGCAATCACATTTATTTAAAATTGCATTGCCGTTGTGCCTTCATTTCAAGCACTGCTTATCCAAACCTCACTAATTCACATCATCCAGGCAGGCACTGGATCGCTTCTGCAGACAAAAAGGTTTGTAGAAGCAGGGCCAGTGGTACCAATCCCTCACAGAACTCCAGTTAATACAGCTGAGGTGATGCATCTCACAGGACTGGAGTGTCTGACTATGGTAACACCAAGGCATACAAGGAGCCTGTGCCTGGGGGCTATTTTTGATGTGACAAGGTTTAGGATTTTAAAGGTAGATGTGGCAGTAACCAGAAACAACGTTTAACTCCACTGATACAGCTTCCATAATAAACAGTTTCAGAAAAACACAAGAGAAAAGAGAATTTTTAAAAAGTTAAATACATGAAAATTGCATAATAAATTTTCTTTACCTTGCATTAGAACTATCCCAAATATTGTCACAAAAGTCAGCAACAAATCTCTTTTTGTTACATTATTGATGTGGTTCTGACAGTCAGGCATTTGTTCTTTGAAAGACTTATACATGCACTTAAAATTAAGCATGCAAGCAGTCCCATCGGGTACAGATGTAAGGTTCATGCCTTCACTTGAACAGTCATTTTACAACTAGCTTTTTTAGCGTGCAATATGTCTTCACTTTGTTCAGAAGACAATAGTTTTAAAGTAACATACATTCTGGGTAGTACGGGCAACCAGTACATGCCCAATGGACAAAAGTTCACACACAACACACAAAAAAGCAATTACATTAGAAACACATATTCTACAGTATTTAAAAATCAATTCCTATATCATCATTACACAGTTTTTACAATTACTGAAGTTTATTCACATACTATCCATAGCAGAGATAAAGTTTAATAGTGTGTTCAAGTACTTTCATGCTATGCTACTGTTTTTAGAGTTTTCTAGGATTCGATTTATCTACCAAAATTATTTGAGTTTGGAATTTTCATTAATGCAATTTTTAACTGTTTTGAATGTAGCTTAGTGGTTATGAAATACAAAGTTTAAAAATATTATATATACTAGCTCCCATTTTAAATATCAATTTCTGACCTTAAGTTGAACAAAGTAGCATAGTAGCAAAGGCAATATCAACCACAGAAAGAAGTCTCATTGAGACATACTTAGAACCTCACACTGAAAATATGTTTATATTTTATCAAGAAGTAGAACTTTAAAAAGACAGCAAGTCACACTTTGCACATGCATGAGACAACAGCTATGCCCAGAACTTGTAGCAGAATAGGGATCAAGGTAACTGACATTCACTCAACACAAACATTTAATTTTGCTGTAAAATACACACCAGGTGAACGGCAAGGGGCATTAGCTAGACTATGTAAATTGTCTTTAGAACTATCTGGCTAAAGGGCAGAAAAACAACATTGTGATTGCATCGTTAAACACTCAAAATGAAGAAATAAGCAGGACACACTACGTAAAACATTAGTGCTTTGTACCTGCATTACCATAAAGATGTTCCACATAGCCTCTTTTTTTGCACAATGCAGAAAAAGAAGCCAGTACCTAGGATGGTACATTAGTTACCAATGGGGTAAAATTCTACTGGAAAATCTCCCCTCTGGTTTTTACTGGCAATGTGTGTGAATATAATTTACAGAGGAGTTTTCTCAAAACAGTTTCAAAAAATGTTTTCAAAATTTAAGAAAAGACACTGATGTGTAACATACATTGTTTAAAATGTTGTATAAGCTGCAAACATTGAGCTATATACAACAGAGGAAATTAAACTGCGCTGTAGCGCCCGTTTCTTGATACCTGAGTGCTTAACTATGCAGCCTTAACAGCATTCCATCTGGGTTTTCCTTTTGAGAGACTGAATTCCTAGAGTCTGCTTAAAATGTCAACATTTGAAATCTTGCAAGCAAAGACCAATTACATTCAATCCCAAAGACTCATATGCCTAAAAGGGTATAATTAAAAAATTAAAGGAAGCGGTCATGCAGGATACTGGCAAGGAAAAAGTACTAAAGAAATTTTAGAAAAAGCATTTAACTCACCAGTCCATTGTTTGGCTGAGGTGAAAAAGGCAAACATTACTGAGATGCATCAGTGAGGAAGTTAGAACACAAATCAAGGCCCGTGCCTGCAAGCACATGTGAATAACTTCAGGCCCAGAAGCTCTTTCCTTGGCAAAGTTATTCATATGTGTGCTTGCAGAACCTAAGCTCAGATGTTACCCTCAAAGTACAAAATGCTACTCACATTTTGTTATTGACCTCAATATAAATAGAAATTCACCTGTGTTTAGCTGTTTCAACTGAAGAAGACAAAAACCCCCTTGAAATCTCACAAGGAAATGTAATTAATCCATTCTAGCTGCTCACAGTTCTAGTTTGTTTGTTTTTAACATGAGTCTCTCAGAACGTGTTTATGCGTACAAACCATAAGTCTTCCTTGGATGCTATGTGAGGACTGTACACCCTGGGGTACAACGAGCTGTATGGCTGCCTTGCAATGTACCATGAGTGCTTATGACATGATAATTAAGCCATTATTCTTTTTATTGGGTATCTCTCTGCCAAGCCTGATGTAACCTGACATATACAATATTCAATTAAGTGTCTCTTAAAGTGCTGAGTCTTTCCAACATACACTTGTGTAGATTTTGGAGATCTGAACTGGGTAAGAAATCTAGCTTAAATAAAAAGGACATCACAGAAACGTGTAGCATGGAGGACACGTGTCTACCCAAACAGATAAACACTAACTATATATACAGTATTTTCAAGTGTACGTAACTAGCATAGGTTCAAATGGATTGTAGATTACAAACCATGGCTTGGAGAAGAGAAAATAAGAAAAGGTGCAAAAAGCCAGAGAAGACTTTTAAGTCTTTAAGCACCAATAGTTTGGTAAGATGTAGCTGACGTATGTATGGACCAGTGGACAATCAAATATTTTTAAAAAGGCTAGATAGGTCAGCTTAAATTTACAAACAGTGAACACAAGATTTGGGGATGACTGTTTTATATACACTAGCAATGAGGAATCAAATATTCCTCAATCCACTAAAACAGCATGCAGTTCAGATAACCTAAGTTCTTATTGAGAAAGATGCTGACCAAAGCAGCTCTATCATGCACTATCTGAAATAAAGGAGCACACAACTTCAGCCACACTGAGCCATGTGCTGCTTTGAGTTGTTTGGGGAAGCTTTGTTTCTTGATGTTTCCTCAATGTAAGTTTCATCAATGACTTCAATAAAAGAAGGACATGGAGTAATTTCTTTCTGAACGGTCAGTATTCAAATATGAAACCTAATGAAAGTAGTAAGTTTTGAAACACCAACACTACATCTAATTTTATCTCCCTTTAGATAGGGCCTTGATCCAGCTAATAACTGGGTTTTTTTCTGGCATTGGAGTATATTATTAGGTGAATAAATAAAGTATTTCAATTTGTTTATCCTTCTGATCAGCAAAATAGCCTAAATAACTTTTTAGGTACCCACCTGACAGGAGAGCCCTGAGAAGTAAAAACGGTTAGAAAGGATAACCAGATGTGAAAACAGAAGGCAAAAAAAGGTACATGGAGAAAACGTGAGAAAAAGCAAGAAGGGACTATCGCGCCAAGTAAGGCCTGCAAGCAGGACAGGGCCAACACCTGCGCCCACTCCGGGACCAGCCAGCCGCCGTCCCGAGAACCCGCTGCATCCTCTCGTCCAAACGAGACGAGGTGTGTGTGTCCGCATGTATAACATTGGGTGTACGTGTTTCTTTACGCATCTGTACCCTGTGTAAGAAGGTGCACGGCGGGGCTCTCACTGAGGCACTACTGGGCCCAAATGCGCTTGGCGGAGCCACGGCAAAGCCAGAGCACGGGTGCCCGGAGGGGCACTGTGGGCCCTCGCCAGGGAGAGCGACGCCGGCACGGACACCGGCACGGACACCGGCACGGACACCGGCACGGACACCGGCACGGACACCGGCACCGGCACGGCGGCACCGGCGCGGTGGCACCGGCCGCAGGAGGCGTCTTGCAGTGTCATTCACGCCGATGATGCATCGCAGGGGGAGCGCAGGCCCGCTGCTCCCGGCGCGGGCAGCTGCGGATGCTCGCCGCGCTGGCACCCAGTCCCACCGGCCGGGGGGCCGCCCGCTGCCCACCTCCCGTTCCCCCGGGGCCGGCGGCGAGCGGCCGCCGAGCCGCGAGGAGGAAGAGGAGGCGCCGCCGTCGGGTTTCGTCAAGGACAGGCCCGAGGTCAAACCCGGCAACCGCCCCGCCGCGGCCCCTTCCCCGCGGCCGCCCGCCCGCCCGCCACCGGCGGTGCCTTACCTTGGCAGCCATGCTGTGCCCGGCGCGGCCACCCCTTCCCGTCCCTTCCCTTCCTCCGCTCCCCTCCCTTCCGACCGCGGCACGCAGCTTCCCCGCCTGCGCAGCAGCCCGCCAGCGCCGGCCGTCACCGCTCGCTCTCACAGGCAAGGACGGGGCGCCGCCCCCGCCCGGCCCCGCCGCGGCCCCGTGATCGCCCGGCACGGTCCGGACCGGCCCCGCGGGCTCCGCGCTGGGCGCCGGGAGAGCCGGCGGGGGATGCGGCCACGGGCACCGGCGGAACGCCGGCGTTGCGGGGCGAGCACCGCCTCATCCCTGTGAAGGGCCCAGTTGCCCTCCTGGTTCCTCCACGGTTACGGCTGGTGGTCCGGGCGCAACGGGGACTCCGAGCTCTTGGGAGCCCTGCAGCCTCTCCGCCCGCTGGAGACTGTCACCATGTCACCAGGGGGTGACTCGGTGACTCGCGGTGCTGACCCCAGGGAATGCCCCCGCCGTGTTTGGAGGACACCGGGGCGAGCACCAGAAGGATGTCAACACCTTCACATCAAACCCTGCTGTCCTGCCCAGCGCTGTTTTCTTCCCCTCAAGACAGGCTGCTGTTCGAGGGATGTTTCATCCAGTTGCAGCATCCCCAGCCATCATTGTGGGATGTCCCAAGAACGAGCTGTGCCTTCAACCAAATTTTGTCAATGCTATGCTAGTTTCTAAGTCAGCATGAACGTGACGCACGAGCAGCCCCGCTGCAGTCCAGGGCCGTACCCAAGCTGACCGCAAGTGTGGCGCGCTCAGCCTCACAGGCGGTTCGCAGACTGCCCGGGACAGCTGCCCGGGCATGTTCGGCAGTGCACCATTTGGGGATGCGGGCCTGTGCCTGCCTCCGGGGCAATCGCCAGGCTGCCAGTGCCCGCTCTGGCTCGTCCCGGGGCTTCTGGGGGGATTTAGGATAGACTGGGAATGGTAGTGGAGGCAGGGAGCACGCCACATGCGTGTAACTAAAAGGTTGTTACAAGAACAGCTTCAGGGCAAGTTTTCAAGTTAATAATGATGTATCAAGTTAGTCATAGCTTTGAGGTAGATATTTCAGCACTTTCCCTTAAACTGAATTTTGTAAAGATGCTAAAAAGGCAAAGGATCTCTTGAGACACCTACTACATTATAAACCAAAAACAAATAACTCTTTAATTGCTATTAGTTGTCCTAGAGAGAGAGATGGTAGAAGAATGATAAGGATTCCTAAATGCATCTTCACAGTAGAGAAATTGTAAGGATTCATAAACATATCTGTACTTGCCCACTATAAATAAGGGAAGAGTACTCTTTATGTTTTCAGTCCAATGAGTTAACCGCTTCCAGTGTTTGAGCAAATTGTAGTCTCCCCTTTGCCCCTTGGAAGTTTCTTCCATCTCCCGTGAGGCCCAGCAGCAGATATACCCCCTTCTCAGCAGTCTCCCAGTCTCAGCTTCTGGTAAAAACTTCCCGCTTGCTGGATTCTCTTCCTTTTCTACTTGCCCCACATGTTTGCCCATTGCTTGTGCTCAGCTGTTTTGTGAGACAGCACAACCTTTCTCTTCTTGCTGCATCTCCCTGACCTAGAAAATAGCAGTTAGATCAAAGCAGACTTGGAGCCTTCTTCCAACTCCACTTTTTCAAATGAAAACAAAAACCAGACTATGTAGTGCTTATCTGCAAACTAGGTAAGTAAATACTGTCACCTTGTCATAAATGAATAGACAATAGCAGTCCATTTATAAACAACAGAAAACAATCTTCGATTATTTTAATGATACCACTAAGAAGAGAAAAATTATGTCGAGAAAATAGCATAACAATTGTCTTAGAATACAAATGCTACATTCTGTGTATATTTGTAAGTCAGGATATTTAGATGTGAGCCTGAAAGTCTGTCCAATTGAGCTTTGTTTTTGTGAGAACAGGCCTCAATGGGTTTTTTTTTTCAATTTAACATTGTTAAGAAGATTAGTAGCATTCCCATGTTATACTGACACATGGTCTTGAGCTAACTGCCAAGGAAAAACACAAGTCAAAAACTATCGATGTTTCAAGTGACTGGTTGTGAAATTTAGAGAGGTGAGTGAAAAAGGATGATCCTGGAAAGCCTTATTCAACTGCTCCCTAAATGCAACAACACCTTACCTCTTTTAACACTTAGAATCATGGAATCATGGAATGGTTTGCTTTGGAAGGGATCTCTGAAGGCCATCTAGTCCCAGCCCTTTCCAATGAATTGGGATATCTTCAACCAGACCAGTTAGTAAACTGGTTTATTCAAGATCAGGTTGGATGGGTAGATTTCCCATCCAACCTGGTCTTAAATATTTCCAGGGATGGGACATCCCATCTCTCTGGGCAACTTGTTCCAGTGTTTCAAAAAATGTCCTTTCCTTTATCTAGTCTAAATCTGCTTCTTTTCCCATCCGTCAAGAGCTCAAGTCACCTCAAGATCTGAGCATGCCTTCAGCACTGCCTTGGTGCTGGCAAGACTTGGATGGTCACTGTCTTGCTTGCAGGAAAACCTGAGTTTGGCCTTACAGGTCTCTGATCATGACCAACATGCACGTGCAGGCCCAAGTTCCTTATCTTCATAGAAAAGGGAGTGAAGGCTAATAATGTTCATGTTTTAGATGACAAGCAATGACTGTAGTGGATTACAGCACTCTCCTTGGCCACATAATCAGCTTGTTTGCAAAGTCCACTGTTGACTGAGGTTAGGTTCAAGCCCATGTGTCATACTCATTTTATATGTTTTCACCACAAAGCCTTAGACTGTTCTGGGGAAGAGAAGAGGAACATTTTTCATTCTTTCTAGTGAAGACATGTCATTGTGAAGAGGAGAATCCAAGATCAACTGGGCTGGAAAAAACCATGACTCTTATATGGTAGAATGCAATAAGATGAGGGTGAAGTTGTGAGTCAGTTTTCATTACAAAACATGCAAGTAGTATTTAGAGAAGTCAGGATATTGTGTGTCTCCAACCAATGTAACAGAGCACACAGTGATTTCAAGGCTCCCTTCTACAGTGAGAAACAGCCTAGAGTTAGCTCCTTGTGCTCTCTTCTGATAGGGCATCTTGAATTTGTTTGTATTACACATGGGAATGGGGTTTGCAGGAAGAGCTGTAGCTTGTTTCCAAAAGATGCCACAGCCAAGTATCTGGACATTGTCCTTGAGGTGAAAAATTAGGCTTTGATAGTTTTCATGTAGAAGACAGAATGAGAGCTGATTCCCTACTTGATGTTTTAACTATGAGGGTATTGTATAGCAGGGCAACACATCTCGATAAACACATACGAGCTTATTTGCTGAGCTTATTAACGATTGCCCTAACGAGAGACCAACAGCCTGAGGCTCATTATTTTTTAGGCTTGCTAAACGACTGATAAAGGTTTAACATTTACCTGTTGACAGTCTAAGGCCAGAGTGTGCTGGTTGTTTTGGATCTTATTCATTACTCTGTCTATTACTACATTGATTACTGTTTCTAGGATTTCTCTTACAATGTTCTGGATTTTGTATGGGCAGACAGATGCCTAAAATGTAGGCATTGCAGTATGTAGATTAAAGGCAAATAAATATCTTCTTGGCACTAGAAAGGCCTGAGGGCATCTGGGGAGGTCTGGAGAAGACTGGATCTGGAAAAATCAGATTGGACAGATCTGGATTACTAACTATCTTGGTGAAAGGCTGAGATAAAGCAAAGACTGACCCAAGACCCTCAAGATTTGTGCTGCTATTCAAATTACTGAGCTGTTTTCCTCAGTATACCTTATCTCTGCCTCACAACATAGACACTATCTTCCAGATGATTCCTTCTGTGTTATGTTGTATGTTCAGCTACATGGATATTTTCCTGTGTGCTAACTTACCACAAAACTGGCACCAAGTACATCTTCCTACAAGTACAGCTGATAGTAAAAAAAAAACAAGGAGCCTCAATCCTAGTGGAAGAAAGTTGGATGTTGAAAAAAAATGAGCACAAGGTTTTCCTGAGTAGATCTTGTTTCTTAAAACTCTTTATTGACCTCTCTCCTTCAATGAAGCCTTAAGGAAAGGCACAAAGTAGTATCCCCTTCCTCAGGCCAAGAGTTTGGTGTGGATTTTTTGTTCTTTCTGTGTTTTTTTCTTTGTTTTGTTTTGTTATTAATAAAGGATGTTTGGCTGACGTGAGTTAGCACATCAGTTTTAGTGACACTTTGCCAAGAATTTGTGCCTGCACAGTAGGCCTAACCCTGAGAATTTCTCTAATAAAATATGACTCACTTTGAATGAATCATTCACAATACTTCTGTTTGAAGGATATTCACTGCAGATCACGATTTCCTCAAATATATTTGCTGGTTTTCTGGTTATTTTATAACACTGTCTAATGGTTGTCAATATTTCTTTCTGTTTGTTTTTTTGTTTGGTTTTTTTTTTTTTTGCTGTTGTACTTTTAAGCAACACATATTTGTAATTTAAAACCTGTTGTTTGTTTGTGATTTTTGAGGTCAGCCAAACATGACCTTATTCCCTTTCTTAAAACAAGATTTTCAAGTACTTTTATGTGCCTGTCTAGAATTCGTTGTCTATCAGTGTTTCTGCCAATGAAGAAGCAAACTGGTCATTTAAATAGTTCAAGGAAAAGTAAATATAAAGGCAGCATGTTGAAGTATGAATAATTTATTTAAAAATCCATACAAATGGTAGTATATTTTCACAGCTTTCCCATCTCAAAATGCAACACTATTTCCCAGTGTGTGTATTACATCTACCAGGGAAGTAGAGTTCACAAAGTTGGAAGGAGACAGCTATGATTCTGTCTTACAGCTGATAAATGGCATTTACACGGGCATTGCTATAAAAATGAAACAGCTGAAAATGCTTTACCAAAGTGTCTGAAATAACTGAAGATACATTGCTGCTGCTGAGTAGAGGGGTTAATTCTTCTGTTGGTGTAAATCAGTGTAGGTGGTAGATTTGTGCTGATTTACATTGGTAAAGCCCAAAAGATAGAGGGGATACAGGACAAATGAAAGATGCTATATTTATTTCGTAAGTGAAAAATACTTCATAACTCAGGCACATCGTTGGCATGAATAAGTTATGAAAAATCTTCACAGCCAAAAGAACATAATCATCCTTCATGTATAACAGATTTGTTTATTCTGTAAAGATTCATTTCAGTTGATTAATTATCAGTATCTGCTGATGGTGGAGGTAACAAGCCATCTCTGATGAGAGAATCATTTTGGGACATGCTCAGAATATTTTATCACCTAGCGCAAGTTGTGTATGCTTAGAATATTTATCATACTGTGTACTAATAGTATCACATTTTATAAGCTAAGTACTGAATGTAAATTATATTACAGATATAGGGGTTATCTTTATTTTTCTTGGGGTTCTTTAAAAGAGGGATAAAAAAAAATAAAGCCCAGTAACAGTTGTGTTTACATGTCAAGTGCTGAACTGTTCTGCTGCATTAAATCATTGTTATTCTGGACCAGTAAAAATTTGCATAAGTGCAGATGACAGCTCCTAACAATACCATCAAAATTATTTCACCATACACCAAATCCAACCAGTACAAGACACACTGCACACTCACTAGCCATTATTCACAGATGGAAGCTAACAAGATGGAGATTTATCAAGAGGTAAATTACCTTATTTTTTCTGCAATTTTATTTATTACGTAAAATAAATTGCAACTCCAAGTTAAAATACCAAAAGAGGGATTAGATCATCTTAATACTGAAGTATTTATGAAGAGGGAAAAATTATAATAAAACTGTCAATCACTGCAAAATAAAAAGCAAAAGTAGATCAGCTTTTTAATACATTATATTAATTTGCTATATATGAAGTTAACTTTAGTCACCAAAATACCTAGAATATAAAGTATTATCCCTAACAAGATAGATGGAAATCTGTTACTAAATCCTTTGAATAGACGCACTACTTCAAACAGAGTTTTCTTACAGAATAGACTCGCATCATTTAACAACATTTGTAGGTCTTTAAAGTGTATGCACAAATGTCTGCATATGCTGAACTTGCATTATGTGCAAGAGGACAGCTGGATTTGATCTGCCAAGACTTCACAGAAACTAATAGAACCTCTGCAGAGTTTTGTGCAAAGCACTGGGTTTCTCTTAGCTTCAACAAACTTACCTGTTTGAAAATATAAACATTTGGTCATCTTGGAACTCAATGTTTTCTTTCATTCTCCAGCCAAACCCCATAATTTTTTTATTTTCCATGGAGATAAAATATTTATTAAGTATTAATACACATTTCCAAAGGACCCACTGTGAGCAAGTCTTTTTCCACAAGCTGAAGAAAGATGATCTGGCTCAAAGTCCTCTAAAGTCAAGTGGAGCTTTTCTATTAGTTTCAGTGCTTTGCTTAAAGTCAAAGACTATCATCTACCTTGGTATTTACGGCTCTCTGTTATCAGTATATGCCAGCTTTTGGTATTTGTTTTGTTAAAATGCGATGGATTGAGGCAAAAGTTCAAAAGGTTTTTAATTACTTACAAGATTGGAACCCTGATAGCAAGTGTGTTTACCTAGGGAAGATGGTAACTTCTAATTATTTGGAGTACCTTTTTAAATTTCATTACCAAGAAATGCAGGTCACACTGCTTTTGTATGCATCTGGTCAAAAGTCAGCTGGCATCCAGTTTCAACCAGGCCTGAGAAAAAAGTAGCACTCACAGTGGAATTATATTCCTCCACATTTTGTAAAAAACCAGCAGCCTGATAAAGAATAAAGGCTTCTTATTGCTTCCACTGAAGAACTGACTGCACTGTAGGTTCATCTCTTGATTTCAAAGAATCCCTATCTAATGAGGCACTAGGAAAGCCTAACTATGGGGGAAGACATCAACCCAGCTACTTATCTCTTCAAGCTCCAGAAGAACCCACAGGAGATTAGGTTGCTCTGCTCATATAGCTGCTTGCTTGGTAGACTGTTTCTCTCATCTTTTCTCTTCATTTTGTTTGCTGTTTTTAGTTTGTTTGGAACTAGCCTTGGTAGGTGGGAAGGAACCATTGGGATCTGCAGTTTCATGAAGTAGACAAGGTATTTCTCAGGATGAGTGGTATTATCAGTGGTGACTCAGTAAAAATGTGTTGTGCAGCTTTTGTGTTTTTGTGTCTCAGAGCTTTTGTAGCCAGATGTCCACAATTTACGTATCAGAAGGAGATTTTCAGGGCTTTCAAGTAAATTCCTAAAAGTTTAACTGAGACAGATGTTTAGTCCACTATTTCTGTAGTTAGCAAGATTTAAACAACCGATACAGAAAATCCCCTCCTATGTTTCTGAAATCAGTAGGAAAATTCCCATCTGGGATTATGATTTATCTTCTATTAGATTTTGTGGGTGGATAGAGGTTTATGAGGCAGAAAAGGATTCATCTTTTTTCTCCTTTTCCACTACTTCTACTACAGCAACAGAGCTAATGACATGTGAGTCAACAAAGTGTCCTTTTCCAGGGAAAGAAAGGAAAACTTGCAAAGGGGAAAAAAATGTTCATCTCTGCTGTGGTGAGGAGAACCGCTTTGTCATGTACTGCTTTCTTGTTTATATTAATACCAAGTGACTTGAGGTGCACATCATTGAAATGTTCATCAACTGGTAAGGGAATCCATTACCTTAGCCTTCTCCAGGAGCATCAGAGAAATAGTCATAAAATGCACTCAAGGCCTATGTGCTTTCCTCTTTTTCTAGAATATCCCTGTCACTGCAGAGCATATGCAATCACTGTGAGATTCATTACTAGATTCAGCCAGATAACTCAAGTAAGTAGGATGTATTTATTGAGAGAATACATGCATCTTTTGCTCCCAAGATTTGATTACCCTTCTTGAATCCTCAGCCACAAATCATATGCTAAGGTGATAACTAGCACTGAAGATGTACAGGTTGGTTGTTGTTCCATGAGAGGCTGGCATTTTTTTTGTGAGAATCCTCATTTCCTTTTGCCTGTTTGAAACTGGGGTTTGTGATATCCACACAGAAGTTGACTCTAAAAAGTATTTGGAACTTCAGGAGAGGTGACTACATAATATTATGGCTTATTGGGGGAACTGTATATTTAAGAGACACCTAAAGAAGCCCATTAGTATTGTTATAATTTTTTGAAATTGATATAGAATAGCATTTTGCAGCAGCAACTCTTATAGTGGATGAGACACATCTGTCAGGTTTCTTGACTCTGGGCGATTGCAAAATACAATACTTACCTCCCACTCTCTCAATCTTGTGTTGGTTCCCAAATATGCCCCTAGGTATATAGTGGAGATTTTGGTCTTGGTTTATTTGCTCTTAAAAGCTAAGCAAACTAACAGCCTTCTCTGTGTTTCCTTGTTGTACTTGATATCAAGTAGGAGATCCATATCCTGCAAAACTTGGGCATGAGTAGAAGTGACTTTCAGCTCCAGAGCATGTTTCCTCTTAATTCTGGAAGGCCTGAGTTTGCTGACCTGCAGTGCCTGTTGCAGAGCCTGTTGTTAAGTGCATTTTTGAGCAAGACCTGAGGAGATGAGTTCTGATTAGTTTTTGTGGAAGTGTCTACCTAACTTTGCAGTGACACATTTTAAGTGAAACTTAGAGAATCATACCTTTTGAGAGTCTTCTTAGTCGCAGTCAGAGCTTTTTCTCTGGAGGAAAGAAAATATTCCATGGGTGATTATGTAGAAACATGCTCAGCCTAAGCATCAAAGATACTGCTTTCTGTTCCAGGGAGGAACTTTGGATGCTATGGTCAAGTATCACAATAGCTGAGCTTTCAGATTCCTTTCAGGCAGGTCTTCTATATTCTTGTTACTAAAATCAAAGATACTCAGTTTGGTGCCAGGGAGTTTGAAATGCTTGTGTAAATCATTAACATGCACCATTTATTCTGACCACAGCTACATGGTCTAAAGTTGATATATGGAATCGGTTAATCATTACTTGTCAAATACTTGCTGCCTATCAGAAGGTGATTCCAAAAGCTCCTGCCAGCTTTACAGAGGTCAGTACCTCAGGTTTTCTTTGCTTAACTAACCCGCATCCAGCTTTTTGTAAGTGATCCTGAAATGCCTAGTCAAGTGTTTTTTGTAACCTGTGACACCTGAAGAGAAATCCTAACTTCTCTGTGTCAGATACATGAGAAGATGGTGAAAGAGTTGGGAATGTTATTTCAAAGCTGGTTTTTTGTTGTTGTTGGTTTTTTTTTTCCCCTCAATAGAGTCAGGAGGTAATACAACCCTAGAGAAGCCACTATGTGTGGTTCTGCAAGTGTCAGGGCCAGGAACTGGAATTCCTTAGAGGACTTGATCCAGCAGGGACTTTAGAAACTGAACAAATTTTCACACAGTGTGGCTTGCAGTTGGGTACATGACAGACAGTGAAAGCATCAGAAATATCTACAGAAATGCTGGTGCCTCTCAGTTGCCCGATGTCGGCTGATTTTATTTACTCCTAACTCGTTATGCTGTGGTGCAGAAAATATCCTGGTCTTTCCGCAACAGCTACTCCTCATAAACCTCCTTATCTGCCAATTTCTTTTCTCTTCACAGTCCCCTTTTCATACTTTCTGCTACCAAGCAGCCTTGCTCAGTCTAGCATTTTTTTAATCTGAGTACTTGCAACCTCATCCTTCTTCAGTTCACCAGTTTTCCTTTCCTAGCCCAGTGCTTGAAGTCCTTTGCCATTCTGTCTAATGGCCCCTCTTCCTCTGCCTCAGTTTTCTTACTTCAAACTCTGTGTCTATAACCCAGCACATCAGTTCTGACTTGTTTCTCTTGTGCCTTAATTGAGCCATTTTATCCCTTCTTGTGCAGTGTAGCAGAAAAGAAATTCCCTAATTGTAATTTGGATCTAAAGTGTTGCATTATTCAACAACATTAAAGAGTAGCCTCTCTATGGAAATGTGGGGAGCCAACATCCTTCAGTTGCTGACTCAATGTAGAACAAATATTTAAAGAATTTCAGTACCAGCCCTGAGCAAACCATTACTGCAAATCTGCAGACTTTTCCAAATTTTCCAAATTAGTTCATTTTACTGGCATGCAGTAATAAAAAAGCACGTCCCTAATACAAGTATTAGCTCTCTATTAGTTTTCATCCATCTGTTCCAGAATAGGGTGAATGCCACAGCTAACTATCTGAATAGAGGTTTAGCGTTGAAAAGACATTCTTTGTATCTTGTCCTTCGAAATGACTGAATCAGTTTTGCTCAGACTTTCAAAAAAAAATTACTGTGAGCCAGCCAGCTCCATGGAATATTATGGGTGATAGGTTAATCTGTAGGCAATTGAAAAAAAAACTTATAATAGAAAATGCTGAAAAAACTTTATGTATTTTCTCCAATTGTATGATGAATAAATTATTTCTGTTATGTCATTTTTTTTTACTGCATTCATTTCTTTTTTGAGACATAGAATGTAAGTAGGTATAATTAGAAATAGTAGAACAGCAGAAAAATAAATGTGATTACTTGTTCTATTGAAGTACTAGATAAGAGATTCCACTTGCTTTGAAGAAAAGAACATTTTAGAAAAAATAGTTCTGATTAAATGCACTATTTTTTATCAGAATTAAAATGCTTTGTACATTCAGTCTTCTAGAAAGGTAAATGACTGCTCAGAATGTATATAGAAGGTCTTGACTTTCCTTGAAACAATCATTGATCAGACACTGTAAAGCCTCAAGCAGAGGTATGTTGGTCCTTAGAGAATGACAGAAAATTACAACAGATTAAGAATATTTACTTTGGCAAGACAGAACTAAAGTTTCTGGAGGAAAATGCTTTTGACACTTGTAGAAATAATCGTGTAACAGTAGAAAGCATTCCAACTAGAAATGGGATTTATGCAAACCACTGTTTTCTTTGTTGTCTTTTGCTTCAACTAGTACCCAGTGTTGTTCCTATAACTATTCTTTAATTTGGAAGTAATTGCAGATGTAGGGTGAAAATGGGTTACAAATTTATATTTGCAAATGCAAAAGAAATATCAATTCTACACTACTGGAGAAAATAAAGACATTTACCTGAATATAACTTTTGATGTGAAATTAGGATTCCCTGCTTTAAAAAGAAAATATTACAAATTACAGATATTATTTGAACACTCATGGTTTGGCAGTGTTCTGTAGAAATACATTGTTTCTTAAAAATTTTCTCAGGGATTTCATGCCTTGTGATGATCAGTGCCCTTAAACATAATGTTTTATGGAAGAGTGTGGTGCACTCCTGAATTTGGAAGTTAGTGTTAACAAAGATCCCACCTTTAGGTTTGCATAGTTCTTTTGCTAATAAGTAAAAATAGTTCTTTTGAATAAGTAAAAATAATAGCTTGCATTGACTATATGCACCATTTTTAGTGGAAAGCGGAGTTTTAATGTGCTGCAGTGTATTCTTACAGTCCTTCAGAGTGGAAGTTACATACATATGATTGCTTTCATCTGGTGCCTGGAAGAAATTCTGACTTCCGGCTGCAGTAGTCATGCTGGGTTAACTGGAAGTTGAGAGAAAACATTTTTAATAGATGCACAATAAAAACTGGTTAAAGGCTACTGCTGTTGAAGAACAAAGTTATGCTAAGAATAAACCAAAGGCTGAACTGAAATTTTGCTTTTTAAATTATTGATTAATTAATTCTAAATTCTTAATGTTCACTACTTCTCAAGAAACAAACCAAAATAATGGTCTAGTTTTATTCTAAAGTCATCGTTAACTGTAAATCCTATTTCTGATTGAAGCAAAGCAAATACAAAAAGTAGTCTTCCATTACAGAGATGTATTGGTAGATCTGAGAAATTCAGTTTATCTTCAATGTATCCCATTTTGTAAAGGAATACTTTTCAAACAGAAGAATATTCCTGAAAACTTGTCATTTTCTTCTTAATGTTTTTTTGCAATCCTTTCTTCACTGCTATGACATTTTTAAGCTGCAGCTCTTCAGTGTTGTTTTCCAAGGGAAGTTATTTCCATTGCCTGAGCAAGTGAACTGTGCAAAACAGGCCACGAAGCAGGAAAAGGAGAACGAGTGTCTGAAGGAAAACAACCACAACTATGAGCAACAATTGCAATGAATGAACCAGGGGAGTCTGAGGTTTTGCAGCTCTCTCAAACTGGCCTTTAGAAAGCAAAAGTAGATTCAGGTCACAAACATGTTTACTTGTTGGGACAGTTTTGTGATGTGTATTTTCCTTAAGGCCCCAGGCACACAATTTCTGCCAAGGGGTGTATGACAACATAAGCTATGGCTTAGAATTCAGATTTCAACTAAGGAAACCCAGAGCAAGACTTAGTTGAAGAAACTAATTCCATTCTCCCGAGTAGATCTAATGGGCTTGAATCACATGAGTGAAAATCCTTCTGAGGTCAACAGCATTATTTGCTGGAGTGAAGACTCTTAAGAAAAAATGATCCATTAATCCAAACTCTGTATACAGTCTATAGCTTTGGGTAAAGCTGATATTTGCCCACATTGTATGTTCTGGCAGTTATAGTAGTTGACCACTGTCTACAGAATGCAGTTACAGAGGTGTCATCTTCTTCATTTACATCTGTAGTCATGCCCTCATAGTCATAGCTGATTCAGGAAGCAATTCATAAAAGATGTCTCCCCAATTGAATAACCATGAACTCTAGCATCTTTCTGATTATTTGCTGTGAGTTTTGATTAGACAAATCCACATTCATACATAGGATCATGTCTACTTGTCTAAAACTGTGTTCTGTAAATCCTAGAATGTGAACATAGCAAAGGGTATTTAAGCCATTTTCATCCTGCTCCGTTTCTCACTGTTTTGTCTAGTTCAGCTAAAATGGATTCAGGCAATACAAATGTCAACATATTGCCTTGGAAACTGATAATAATTTTTGCATACGGGGAATGGTGAAAAATCCTTTCAGAAGTTTATGTACTTGATTCTTAGTGTCTGCAGGACAAAGTAATGAGCATAAGCAGGAGGAGTGCATTTCCAAGTGCTGGTACATCCACTCTCTCTGTACAGGCTCACACACTTTGTCAGCTGAAAAGAAAAGAACAAAATCATGGAAGGGTACCTGCTCCTTTTAGCCCATACCACACACACAGTTTTCAGACTGCTTTTGGTATCCTACTATACGTATCAGTTACCAGGGAGAAAACAGAAAGCAGGAGCAAACAGCATGGTATGTTATTAAGAATAAAAGCATCTAATAGTCCTTATGTAATGGAATTATAGCAGTAAACAACAATGGCATTTCTGACACAGTTGCATTTAGTGGGTATCATATTTGATTTCCATGAAGTTAATCTCAAAACATGGATCAAGCAAAAGCAAGTAAAAGTTAAAAGACTGAAGGGCAGAAAGCAAAAGAATCTGAGAGGACACTGAAAACAACTGAAGCTATTTCCTTCATGAAGAAGATGGTATCTTGTTGCAAGAAAAGGATTGCTCCAGAAAAAAAAATGAGCTTAGTAGTCTTGGCTCTCTCAAAAATTCAAGAGCAGACTGACTTTCATAGAAATTGAAAGGTAATAAGTCTAAAATTACAAAAAGAGATGCCCTTTTCCACTGCACATAATTACATTTTTGAAGATACCACTACAAAATGCGGATGCATTAAGGTACTCAAGACCAAACAGATTATTATTTTTTGTTATGAATACTAAGAATCCCATTCTATTACGTTTACTAGAATAAAACTATATTGAGTCCACAAATTGTGTTTGAATTTTAGAAAATGCTGCTGGAGCTAAGAAAAGATAACTGCTGATTTTTTTCTTTCAAAGTTTTAGGGGTTTTGTAACTTAGAATTGCGTTCTGTCGGCAATTTTTAGTATGCTTTGAAAGAATGGCTACTTTTGAGTAATAAGAATGCTATATTGCCTGAGATGGAAAGACTCTATTGCTGTGCATACATCCTGAAATAAGAAGCTTCCTTTTCATACTGCTTCATCATTATCCCCTTCTTTTGAATGCTTTGTTCATCAGATGGTTAGCTCTTTAGTTTTGAGTTTGCTTACAAACATTTGTATTACTTCAAAAGAACTTTTAACTTTCCGTTCTCTTTGGTTCTCTTTGGTTCTTTCTGTTCTCTTTTCCCTAAAACCCATGGGTTTCTAGCATTTGGGTACTCCAGTCTAGGTCTTCAGCCATTCTTTGTTATTGGTGTTACCATTTATTCATTTTTTATTAGAATCAGTGACTCCAGCTGTGTTAAAATCCATCACTAGGATTTAAAACGTATTTATTTATTTCTATAGAAGGCAAAATTACAAATTTAATTTATAAATTAAAATTTTGACCTTGCAAAAAAATACTAGAGATCTGCTTGTTGTTTTCTTTGTCTTTGAAAATCACTCCAAAATAATTCCAGTGGAGTTTCTGGCCCTTTGGTCACAGTCTTTATTCGATCCATGTTGGGTTTCACTATGCTGATGAGACAGGGATGTTGTAATGCTACAGCCTCAGAATTGGAAAATATGGTTGTATTTGTTCTGATGTCAGAGCCATCTTGTTCGAAACAAGCAGGGAACTCTCTGCTGTCTAAGAATAACCTTTACAGTGATGTAAAAGAGACTAAATTCCATGAAATTATGAATAGAGGGCTAATAGCTGTGTTGAGTAATGAGGAACTGTTGTGATATGCCCTTTTCAGGCACACTTTTGGCCCTTCTATTATCACACCAGATGATCACCTGTAACCATATGTCTGTGCAGCCTCAGTTTGGCTCATTGCCTCCCTGGTCTCAAGAAGCCTCAGCTTCTTTTTTCTATTTATAAGGAGCATTCAGTTTTCAAAGGTGCTCAGCTCTGTGAAATGCCTGACTCATTTTACAGCCTGGTCCAGCTAGCCAGACCCAGAAAATTCTTTTCTTACAACATCAAATCTTTAAGGCAGTGGCAAAATGGTCCCCACTGTGGCCAGAGGAACCCATGTATGTAGTGCACAAAGGTCGCAGAGGTCACCCAGGATTGGATCTCTATGTAGAAATGACAGAGCTTTTTATAAACTTCAAAAGAAAGAATGAAGCTTTCCACAAAAGCACAGAAGCCACTTTCACTGGAAACTAACAAAAGGTATATTATATAGCTGTCATCTTAATGGGTTTACTATTTTGGACATGAGGATGAAAATTATGCAGTTCTTCCATTTTCCTTTTTACTAGGCTTTCATTGGTTACATTGTGGTAACCAGCAGACCAGAGCCTTTTCTGTGTAAAGTGGTGAACATTCAGAGACCTACCACATGAAGTCCCAGTCCTGCAATCAGACACAGAGAGAGCTTCCCATGCATCCAGAGGCCCACTACCAGCCAACAGAAACATCAAAGGTCACTTTTGAAGGTGTAAGCTCAGAAACTGAGACAGATTTACTTTGATATTTTCTTCCCATTGAAATGCAGACGTATTTTATATTTCCTTTTTTATTAGGCTCTTTAATTGTTAATATTGTTAATTATCTAAAATTTGCAAAAGCTCCTAAAGGGCAACATAACAGAAGTGATATGAAAATGCATTTAAATTCCTAATATAGAGAATTATAATTATGTGATTCTGTGATATTTTTTTTTCCTTCCCTGATGTTTTCCAGAATGTGCTATAAAAATAAAAACTTACCACTGTCTCCTGGCGTGTGGTAACATGGTACTGGCTTTCTTTATTTTTCTTTTCCGGCCAATTCAAAGTCACTATTTTGAAAAATCAAAGTCTTTTTATTTATCTTCCTCTGGATCACTTTGTCCAGAGTAAGTGTCCAATGTCAACAAAGAAGAAACATAGCAACTTAGCGTGTCCCTTTGTTGCCTCTGTGAAAAACGGCAGTGCTAAAAACAGCAGTGCTATACATCTTTGCTCCCACTGCCGGCATGGCTGTCAGACATCAGCATTTTGGGAGTAACTTTCTCAAACGCGGTTTGTATTTATACAGACTAATTTATGTGTAACAGAAGATTCTTCTGGTAAAGCAAGTAGAGCTCCTGAAGAAACCAGCATCTCCTTTCCTATGGAAAGCTGGAAACAGAAGCTAGTGGAGGCCTTTTTTGTCAGTGTTAGCTTATAGAAAACAGCATAAAACTTAATCCAACTGCTTGTTTTTATTGACATCTGCCTGCTGGCAAGGTGCGGAAAATCCTGTCATTTCAGAGCTAGATCATTTCAGACAGTTAGAAAATACTCATATATTATGATAAAATAACTTCAAAAAAATAGAAGTTATGCTATGACCAATAAAGGAAAGATGATATGGTATAAATGTCATACCTTGCCATATATGTTACAGAAAGATGTTACACACTGTGGGGTCTCTTGTAAAATGAGACATTTTTCTTCATCTCAAGTGCCTGAGAGGTCTAATCCTGGTCCTAATGGCTGGTCACATTACTGAGATACCCTCAGACCAGAATTTTAGGAGGGCTAGTGCAATGTGGTACAAGTGCCCTTTCTCAGATATAGGTGCCTGCCCCAATGAACTTCCAGTTTCCAAAGGTCTTAATTGGCTGTCAGGGAGAGGACTTGAAATTCAAACACTTGATTAAGTCATTAGCAATTATACAATAAGAGGTTTAGTAGTAATTGCAACAAACAAATAAGCCCTGAGGCTTTAAGTATATGTTGTTTTTATTATACTGTAACTAGTTTGCCATTATGTTTCCTTGTGACAGATTGTTTTCTTCCCTGTGGAACACAGCCATTGCTAATATTTCCATTATGTTAATATTCTAAGGGCCAGTTATCAATATTTACAACCTTTTAGAAAATATCGATATCACAATGTTTTTCAAAAAAGTACCATTCATGAGTCCATGCCATTCATTTTCCTAGAATGAGTTAATTTTTTTTTAACATTAGCATGCCAATTACTTGAGTCTCCATAGATTACCCAGTTCCTGTGGATACTGCTGTCTGTCATTGCTGCTGAACACTGATTGCTATTCAAGAGCCTGTCATACCAGAGAATATTTTTGTAAAACCAAACTGGTTCGCTCCAGACACACAAGACCTAGGAATTCGGATGGCCAACCCCAGTCTCCAAGAACTAAACAAACCACACAGCTGAGCTCAGATATGGAAAACCCTGCAAACCAAACATCCAACTGAGTATACACAGCAAGCCAAAAAGTCTCCCAGATACAGAGCCAGGACTGCCAGCTGAGAGTGGCTATTGCTAAACAGGAGAGCATGCAGGCAGGACTTGCTTAAGTGAGCAAAAATTAGGCAAGAATATTTAAACTGAAGCAGGGTTCAGCACAGCAATGATGTAATCTGAATGACTGGCTCTGCAAAGGATTGCATGTTGTCAAGACAATATTTCCTTCCCCTCAGTGATTATGGAGCAGGAGTTCTGCAGAAGGTGTGCAAGGAAGTTGGGGTGAGGGCAGCAAGAAGTCTCAGGTGAAGACCTCTCCAGGCATATGGCAGCATGCTCACAAAGAGCTTCTCTTGGTTGCAGCATTAACAACTCACAGGGACAAGTTAAGTTGACCAGTGTCCTCACCTGCCTGGCCTGAAGCTGATCAGGATCCTCTCACAGTGTTTTCTGGTATTGGTGGTCCCCTGGGGCTGGAAATCCTGGGAAGTAAATGAAGAATGAGATGTGTGAGTGGCTGCAGAGGGGGGAGGGGAGAGAGCTGCTTTAATCGTTGCTTGTTACCTTGAAAAGCCTTTGAAGGGAATGGTTGCAAGGATTAAAAGCTAATGTGATTATTTTAACAAATTACGTTTTTGAAAAGAATAACAGGAATAAGTTTCAAGCAGAAATATCTATGAGACTGTGAAACAATTTCTAAAGAAAAATGGTTCCCAAAACTTCCTTGTTATTTTAAACTAAATTGGGCAAGTAAACAGGGAGGAAATTATGCATAAAATAATTAAAGTAGTTTCTTACGTAGTTAAAAAAAACTAGCTAGGAAACAAAACAAACCCAACTTTAAGTACATAGGAATAGAAAGAAATATTCCTGTTTTAAGAACTTGTTTGTGTCAGAGGTCAATATCTCTTTGCATAAGGCTAATATGTGCAACAGACAGATCCCTACTCTTTCTGCAGATGCTGCAGACCAGCAATGAGACATTTTGCAAAATATAGTAATTTCTTTAAAACTATTATAAGCATCGTTCCTTGTGACCAGCACATAACTTTGCACAAATAACCATCACATAGCACAAAAAATGCACTATCTTGTCAGATGTTGGAAGACTCTTGACCAGCTTTTTTTTGACATATATAATTTTTGCTTTACTTTTTTGACAAATTTGTTTTAACAGCTTAAGAGAAAAGGCAATAATGATGTCCAAATTCCTTAAGAATTTCAGAGAAGGACCAGAACAGTAAGGTATGTGTTTTATGGCAATTCCAGCACCTTCCATTGTGTAATTTTAATTCCTAACATATCCTGGGGCTGTTCTGCATTTAAAATTATTTCTAATGTAACATAAAATTAACTTAATACAATTCAACCGAAACTAATCTAGTATAGATTTCCATTAGTACCTAGGAGCTACATGTTTTTAAATACACTCACCTAGCATATCAGCTCAGTTAGCAGGGAAGCACCTCTGAGCCCCTTTCACCGATGAAAATTTGAGATGAAGAGACACCACAAGTAACATTGCCAAAATATGTAAGTCACATCTTCAAAAGCAGGTTATGGATCCAAAGAACAAACCTTGGAATTTTATGGGCTGTCAGCTCCTACTAAAATAACCAGAAATTAGGCCTGGGAATATCTGAATGCCATAGCCTTGTTAATTGAACATCACTAATATTACCACTTACAAACCCAGAGGGAGAAGGAAACGGGCACCCCATTCCTGTAGTCAAACCACTGGGCCTTTCATTAGCATTTATTTTCCATATACGTTGCTAAATGACAATTGTGTGCTTTGGAATGGCTCCATGTGTTTTGCAGTTTTGCAGCCTCTAAAGCATTTTAACAAAAAAATAAAAATTCAGGCCCATATGTTCCTTCAGTGCCTCTGAGGTTAAGCTGTAGTTGAGCAGGAATTGGCAGGATTTCAGTCTTGGTCACAGGTACTTAAAACCTCCCTAAGTTCCATTTTAATCACATAAGCCCTTTTCTAGATCAAGACTTAATGTACAAATCCGTCTCAGAAACTTTATCCTAAGAGAATGTCCTGGGGTCATGTAGAAAGCCTGTAAGAGAAGGAATTGAAATTAGGTGATATCCTCAGATAATGTTCTCTGAATACCCTCCCAAAATTTTGTTTTATGTTGTAATAAGCTAATGGTGATTTTTGCTGCTCTTAAATATATCAGAAAATCATTAGGAAGCTACTTATTTTCAGAGCAAATGAAAGATGCCCATCAAAAAGTAGGTATTTCCATCCAAAGGCTTTTTGTTTCTGTAGATGAGGCAGGGAAATGCATAATTCCTGCATATAGGCTGTACTTGCTTAGCATGAAAATCATGGTTAGAAGGTCAGAGGGCATCAGGAGTGGAATTAGGATGTCTCAGCATGAGATACTCAGAATTGTGGCAACTGCAAATGAAAGGGGAGATGAGAGGACTATCTGGAGCTTACAGTAGTATTAAAATAGGTGATGACTTCCATGGCACACATAGCTAAGGGAGTAGAGAGCCTCGTTGCTCCTGACTAGGAGGCATGGTTGAACACAGAGAATGAGCAAAGTCACTTGCCATAATTACCAAATATATAAAATGGGGTTTATGTCTCCTTTCAACCAAACCAATACAGCGTTCCTAATATCTATGTATACATTGATTATGTAGTCCTTCCTTCACTGTGGAGAGTATAGAGATGGCACTTTATGATTTTGTGGGTAAGCAAGCTGAAAAGCTGATGTAAATTGTTCTTGCCTTAGTTAGACCAATGAAAGGTGACAGTTACAGTGCATGAAGATTTCTCTCTTCTTTCTAAATAATCTGTGTTTATGAAAATAGCCACACCATCGGCGTGGTTAGTCATCGCATTTGACATCAGAAAATTAGGATCAGTTGATTGCAATGTTCTCTGCATACAGCTGGTTAATCTTCTAGTTGAAATTGTTTCTAAAATTTATCATTTAATGCTGTATGTTCAGTTAATACAGGATATGTTGTTACTGTATTTAGGCTCTGCCAAACCTTCATTAGGTTCAGATAAAAGCCGATACCAAGAAATAAAATTATCTAAGTGCAAAAATAGAAGAAAAAAAGGAGGCTGCAATATTTGGTTTAAACAGACAGGGAAATAACTTATTTTCATATACAACATTAAATAAAGCTTCTCAAAGTTACTTTTAAATGTAGCCTGTGGATTTTATACCTTTAATCTTTGTTAGTAACATCTCTTTCTTTCCAGTCCTGCGTATGAAGTCATAAACACTCTTTTATTAGAGAGGGGAAAAAAAGTAAAAAATTGTGCAGTTAAAGAGGTCGTTGCATGCTTGTTTACTCTCAGACCTCTGGAAAGCAGCTTTTAAAATAAAGCAGAAAAGATGGCTGTCTGACATGCAAGGAAGATTTATCTTTCTTCAAATACATTTTAATGAATGTAAAGGGTTTTAAACTCTGACTGTACAGCTTGCTATTCCCTTTGAAAGCAGTTTAATTTCTGTTAGCATGCAGACACTGCTGAGACTCTGAGACTGCTAAAACAAAGAAAAGCCTAATTTTATAAGAAAATATGTTCCAGTATTTTAATTTTGCTTTTATTAGTTGCTTATTGCTTGAGATCACAGGTCAATAGTCTCAGGGACCAAAGCAAAGGTGCTTTGCTCCACGCTTCGCCTGCTATAATATTTGAAACTTCAAAAAGTTGCATGCTGAACACATCAAAGATTGGATGGGGGTTTTTAATACAGTAAAGGTATATAATAGAGCTTTTGTGTTTTCTCCCAAAAGTTAATAAGCGCCTGAACTTTTAACATAAAATCCTGACATTAATTCAATGAGGCAAATTGAGTAAATCCCATGTTTTGACATGAAACAGTCTCTTGTTCTCATCAGATGCAAGAAAATATCCTGGTATTTTAGGTCTAGGAGTCTGAAAATGTCAGAGCAGTTTATGCATGTGGAAAGGTATCCAGTGAGGAAATGCCATCAATAAAGAAAAACAGTGGATGAATTTTGTGATATACTTGGTTTTATCATCCCATCTTGCTTTCAGATGCCCAGTAGTTCATGCTGTGCACATCGCAAACAACATAAATTTCTACCTGCAACATCAGACAGGGCAGGTAGGAATGACAGAGAGTATCCTATTGCCCTGTCTCAGGTTTGGCTGTGGCACTTTATTATCCAGCCGACATGACATATTGCCAGGATACTGCATGTACGTGGTGTCACTGAGTAAATGTGAAGAGTCTGTCCTGAGGGACTGAGGAAACACCAGAGCTCTGTGTCCGCTGCTCCTCAGTTCCTCCTCCTGGCCACTGCAGGTGTGGGTAATTGAAAGCTTGAAAGATGGTGAAAGCTGGGGCTCATGTGGATAGGTTGCAGTGGAAAGGGGACAGAGGAAATAATCAGAACTGGCTATGTAAGAACTAGCAATGCAGCAGCGGTGCCTCTGCTTCAGCCTTTGAAAGCCTTTTAGTTTGAGGTGGGAATATTAACAAAATCTTCATGCCAAAGTTCACAGATACTCTGCACCTGATCTTCCCATACTTCCTTGGCAGTGCTAGAGTTGCAGGGAACTCAGAATTGCTGACCCTTTAGGTGCCATCTCATGAGCCATCCTTAACAAGTCAAAATGAGAGGGAAACTACCTTAGATACCAACCACGCTGTAAAAGGATTACTACAAGGATTTGTGCATCTTCCTTTGAAGCAGCTGGTACTGGTCACTGCTGCAGAGCAAACCAGCTGATCCCCTGTGGCCATTCCACAATTACCAGCTACTGTACATGTTGGGATTGCAAATATTATACAACATGTGCCCATGTGCTAGAAATTTTCCAAGTGTACATTCAAATATTCACATCTCCGGTATTATCAGGATTAAGTATGTCTAAAAGCAAACATTAGGAGAAACCGAACTACAAATTTGGCAAAGAAAATGGCTGCCAAAAGTGAGATTGTATCTTTTTTCTCCCTGTAAACAGAAATGTGGTCCTCCAAAAATGCTCTGTAAACTCACCTCCCAGTTAAATCCCAAAAGCTCGTTTGTGCTTCTCACCTTCATCAGTGTTGAGCTTTAGAAGATTTCTCTTGCAGCAGGTAGAAATGTATTTTTATGATCCCAAGAAGAACTCTGTGACACACACACAGACATTCAGAAAGAATTTGACTGACATTGGCAGATTTTACAGAAATTTTTGTTTCATGACACTGCTGCCACAAATATTTACTCCTTCCTTGTGGCCTCCCCATGTAGATTTTCCTCTGAGCTATTTCATTAAAATAATTCCCAACTATCAAGGTGGGGGGAAGAAGCAAAAAAAAAGGGGGCAAAAAGAAACAAACAAAAAAGTGGTATATTGATAAAAGACAAATTAAGCATGGGCTTGGGCAGTGAAACAGTTAATTAGGGAACAGTTATAAAAAAACCCCTCTGAGGTTATTGTGAGCTCAAGAATGACTTCTTTCTGAAGGATGAAATTAAGTTGTGTTAGACCATCACTTTGATTTTACCGATCTAACTCAGGAAGATGTATTATTATTTTCATAGTAGAGGTTGATCTACTGAATTACACATTGCTGATCTGTCACTCAAAATGACAACACAGTCAAGGGATCTTCTTTGATCTCGAGACAGTTGAGGTTTCAGAGAGTAGTCCACCAGGAAGATAAAGTTAATTTTTCAGACCTTGAACCTCAGAACATCCGTGACTAAGGAAGGAAAATATTACAGAGTATATTTTTAAGTCATCTGTGAAGACCATTGATTTGCCTTCTAACAGCTATTATGATAAGAATCTGGTAGAGCTTACAAGCCAACTGCCAGCTGCATTATTATATCTCAGTTTAACTTAATTTACCAACAGTTTAAAAATAAAGCAGCTAATTCTTCATATAGGTCAGGCTGGCCAGATCTTCAGTTCATTTATACCAAGCCCTTTCCTTTAAGTTCACTATAGTTATTCTGCTTTGCAACATTTGAGGATGCAGTTGTCTGAGTACACAATATTGCAGAAGATACTTGAAAATATAGGGGCTTATTCAAAATTAGAAGTAAACAATTTTTCCACAAATATTTGGAGGATAAAGAGTAAAAGGTATCGTCTGGAAATGAGGCAGCAGATTTACCAAAGCAGGCTATATAAAACAGTTGGCCAATTTAGGCTTAGATCCTCATTCAAAGCATCAGGACTCACTGTGTAGTTTTCTGTTCTGGTGGCATTTGCAAGCAAATATTTATATGAGAGCCTCTTGAAGTGTGAATGTATTACTGACAGCATGTAAAAAAAAAAATAGAAACTACTTGAACTCTTGACAGTTGAGTTTTTTCAGGTAAGTTTGCAGAATATTTTTAACCTCTGGCATCTTAACTGTCAATTAGATTTTCATAATGTAAATAGCAAACAATGGAAGAAGGCTGCAGCCCCAGGTTTCCACACTGGATGTGTAAACCCGTTTGTTCCCTGACCATGAATATCTCCGTTTACCTACTAGGACAAATTAGTATTTGCAAGTGTGTACAATTGCTCACATTTTCATATAAGCCTTTACAATTGCAATATGCAAACAGGTTTTCCTTAGCCCAGTACTTACTCATGGAAACCTCCAGCACAGTCTGACCCCCAAACCTGAGCAGCTGGGGCTAAGTCAACAAAAGATCAGTGTTTCTATTCACTTCATGTAAATTACAGGACATCAGTGCTTGGAGAAAAGGGACACCTCCAAAACAAAGAGGACATCTGGAGGTGTGGAAGGGGAAGGGGCAGCGGAGGTATGTGCACTGTGTGTGGGGCTGTCACAGTGGCCTGGGCTCTTTGCAGCATCCCTGCCCAGTCCACTTTTCCTCACAGCACTAATGGTTGCAAAGGGGATTGTACCCAAAGGTCACTTTTCAGAAACAAGGAAGAGAGGACATGTGTTCAGAAAATCCATGCAAGAAAAACTGAAAAATATTAATATTAGATATAAAAGCAAAATAGTAAAATGATGATGCATATTTCTGTACCTTTATTGTTTCCTGTCACTCTTCCACCCCAAGAATAGAAGGATATCATATTTTGAACCAGAGTTACCCACTTGTATTTGAGCAAATTAATAAATATATTCTTTTAATTCCAACATACGCATTGCTAAGGTGTTACTGCTGAAATTCAGCACGAGGAAGCAAAAGCTCTGCAAGAGCCCAGAAGTAGCTTTTTCATGCCAACCATGCCTTGGCTATTTCAAAGTGTGGAGACCTTTCAAACAGACAAATGCCGAGTTCCTTAAGTTCCCACTCATTTTCTGTTATATTTTTATATATATTTTAGTAACTCCTGTCTTGAAATGAACATCAGTCCAAGCCCTTCCTCCACTTTGCAGTCCTGATTTCATACCTGGTCAGCCTAAATTTCTCCTGCCCAGCCCCCTTGTCCCTCAATGGATATAATTCTCCTCTCTATCTTCTCTTGTGTCTTGTACTTCCAAGAAGTACTCTTGTACTTCTCTCTTCTCTCCCAAATCCTTTACCTGAATTCTCACTCATCCTATTAGAAGTGATTTAAATATAGTGCAGATACAGAAATTTCCATTTTTAGGGAGATAATCAAATATCACTCCTGCTGCTCTGAGCCGCATAGAGGGTATGAGCACTCCACATCAGCAGGGCTGTGGACCATAGACCTTTTCCTTTTCGTATTTCTGCAAAATAAAGAGCCCTTCACACACATTGGAGAGAATTCTTAATAAATGGAGGCAAAACATGTTTTGTTTTTCTCTCAAAGGAGTCCAGTCTTGAGTGTACTAAGACAACATTCCCATTTCTTCTGAGTTTTAAGAGGGATAAAAGGCAGTATTTACAGCTTTTGCCATGGGGCCAGTACAAGACATGAAATAAATAAACAGTTTCTGGTGGGTGATGATGCCTGGATGGATCCAGTCCATGGATGGGGTCAAGCAACCAAAGAGCTTCTTTACCACTGCCCTGTTTGCTGGAAGCCAAAAGCCACCATCCAGGCGGGAGGTCGTGTCCCACGGTGAGCAAGGGCAGACAGGCAGAGTGTGAGGACAAGGTGTAGTGTCCCTGGGAAGGTATTCTGGCTGCACGCCTCCATCAGCATCCCCTGCCAGCTCACTCACAGAGTAGCCTGGCAGCAGACTCACAGGGGTTATTTAGGTGTGTTTCTGTCTGGGGTAAAGATGTTATGGTGATAAAATATACAAACTTTGCTTTGGTAATGATGTTAAGAGGAAATAGGAAAAAGCAGAACACAATAGTAAATGTTGCTTTAGCAGAGGTACAAAATAGAGCATAGAGCACTCCACCTTGCATGGCAAATGTCCTTCATCATCCCAAAAAGTAAATAATCTCTCCTTCTTAGTTTCTTGTCCCACACTTGGAGCAAAGAAAGTTACTTGTGCCTATTACATTACATGATAGTGCACAACTCACCAATAAAATTGAGTCTAATTGGAAAAATACTATTACTGGGATTTTTAAAACCACTCCATTTTTGTCAATGGTTTTTCCTTTTGATGCCAATGAAAATTGTAATTGTAATGAGAAGAACTCCCCATTTCTTCTGCAGAAGAACCATCAAACCAAGAGTGAATACACAGGCAGATCCCAGCTACTGATACTCCATCCCCATTAATTTTTTTTAGAAGGGAAAAAGCATAAATCCCTCTGCTGAAACCACCTAATCATTTTTCCCTGATCATTTGACTGATTTCTTTTGGAAGACTACCCAGATTTATGTTGGAGATTAAGGAAGACTATTGTGTTCTTTGCATTCAAGCAGAGACAAGGCTTAGACCCATGAAATGACTTCCATTACTACATTAAAGAAGGAAAAACATTGCAATAAATGGGATCTAAAACTCTCTACATCTTGATTCATCTCCAGAATGAAGGATGTTGAACTCTGTATTTACACCTGATGTCTTTCATAACAAAGCAACTATGTGCCTAGTTGTGATACCCTGTTTTAATTCACTATGGCCAAGAAGAACTGATGAGTGAGTTAAATCCTCAGACAACATGAGAGGTTTTTTTCTGTGCTGTTTAGCTTCATCTTTAAGGATGAATTTTGAAGAACTATGTTATCATTAGATATTCTGAAGTGCTTATAATCCATGATAAAATTGCAAGAATTAGCAGCATTATTAGCCTTCTTTTAATATCTTTTAAGAAGAATTCTGTGCTAAGGCATTGAAAGTTTATGCTACTACAAAGAATCTAAGCTTTTTATTCTCCCACTTTCAGTTTTACATTTCTGAACACTTTAAAGCTTGATCTTAAATTTACTACTTTTAACAGTTCTTTTCTTAATAGTTTACACCAGCCTTGAGTTAAATTACTCTTGGTCTTTACATACATTTTGGATATATGCTTGGATATGAGAAAAGAGATGTAACTAATTGTGTGATGCAGCAGTCCCAGCTTTTTGCTTCACCTGCCATGCCTTCTCAGGACTTGTAATGAAATCTGATGAGACGCTTCCTTTGATTCAACACAGCAGTGCAGCGTCGATCTTCTATTAGTTGACTGTCCTACAATATCACCTTTTTTCTAGGCACTGGTCCCAGCCCTGAGGTTCTCCTGTTGCTCTTTCATCTCCTCCTGAGTACTCCTGAACTTCAGAGCACAATGGGGTCTGTTCAGTAGTTATTTGAGTTTGTACCTTGTTGATTAATGAGATTTTCGATCAGTTGCAGCAGTGCAAAACGATCTCATACAGACAAGAAAGACTAACTCTTCTTTTCTTCCTTTCTTTTTCTTAAATTCAAGTGCAGGAAATCTCAGTGGTATAAGCCTGCTAGCACCTCAAAGGCCTGCTGACAAAACAAGAGACAGAACAATGATATTGCACAGGCAGAACTGGTGGAGAGGCAGAGAGGAACAGATGAAAGAAAGAGAGCAGAAGAGGTTCTGGATTGTGGTGGGCAACAGAGTCCTCCAGCAAGGACCCTGCTCAGGGTTACAGTGAGCTGTGGTTGTCCTCCAGCAAGAAGCCTCTAACACTGGCAGGGCTCCTGAAGGGAAGAGATTATGACAACAGGGGCAGAGCTGAGCGAGCGCACACAGTCTGTGTGTGCCAGGTTACCGTGGCTAGTTCAGGGAATTGGCAGAGCAGGAGGAGGCTGCACTTTTCAAGGAATTCAAGGCAGGTCAGACATCATTACACTAAGTTTGTAGAACTATTCAGCTCATGGGAAGTGGTGCAATGATGGGGCACTTCCCTACAGGAATGTTCCTTCTAGATGACACTAGCATGTGACCCCAGCTGTGACTGGGTGTGTGTTCCCAAGCCAAGCACCATTTCCCCCATGCAAGGCCCCTTGTGTGTAACCTCTGCAGTCACACACAGTGATATGTCATCCTCTGAAGGCCCCTTGGGAGGCTGCTTACTGAGCCCAGAAGTTTGGAGTGGGGTTTGAGCCAGTGCTATTCACTTATTCCAGGAGGAGCCTCGAGAGTTTTGAATAACACATTTGTTGCTTCCTACAATGGCTGGCAGTGGGTTACAACTGTATACATGAATAGAATCATATTTGATGAAATATGATATGACTTCTCATCTCTGAATTGATATACTGTCCTTCTGAGTGGGTCTCTGCATTTTTATATTCCCAGGACAGTGTTTAGATATTACATTGACACACACTTTTGAAATAGTTCTTGCTAAATCACAGTTGGGAGTCATGGCGCTGTGGCTCTGCTTAATGAAGTGGGTGTTTTTATTCATGAGAACCTATTGTCGAGATTAGAAAATTTTAAAAAACTTTTCTGCCGCAAGATCTACTGACCAAAAATTTTGTTCTGAAAAATCTCATCACCTTCAGACATCACCTTTAAAGGATTCTACTTTGGAAAATCTCGTATCTTCTATTTGTATGCCCAGTTGATGGCATAGGAAGTGGCACTAGGACTTCAAAAAGCCCTTTCTCAAAGATACCTCCTGTGGTCCTACAAGGCAGTGGTATGGCCCTACTCTGAGAGGTGGCAGTTGGAGAATCAAGGCTGCCCCTGAAAATTATCAGATTTAGGATGCTACAGCCAAGATTTTTATTCCAATAGCAGGCTGAAGAAGACAAGTAAGACCAAGATCCTTTGGATGTCATGCCAGAAACTTGCTTGAGGAGCAGTGTCTGCATCCACTTTGAAATAAAGCTTTTTGGTTGCATTTCTGTCTAATAATAACAGGAATAAACAGCGCGTGCCTTCATCTGGAGCAATCCTGAAAAGACTTGTTCAAACACTGGTGAAATACAACCACGCATACCACTTAAATATAGCTGACAGTTTTTCTCCAGCAGCACTATACAAGACTCTGTAAGAAAGGGAAAGAGATGACCTCTCATTTTGGAAGCAAAGGGTGAATCATTTGAGGTAGGAAGGGTGTCATTAACAAGTTTGGAAAATGTTCAGGGCCGTTCGCAGCTAAGGCACCACACAGAGGCAAATGGTAGCAAGCTTGGAGGAGGAGGAGGAGGAAGAAAGAGGAAGAAAAAAGGAACTGCTGGCTGAAATATGGACTCAAATTATTGTTTTCAAAATGATAAACCAGTGATCAATTCAGTACACAGGAGATGGAAGGATTTGGCACAGAGAAGAGAACAAATACTGACTTGTGGACATAAAGCCAACTCCCAGCTTGCATTCTGAGAAAAATCTTATGTGAGCTGAGCTCAGCACCTACAGAACTTCAAGCTGTTCCAGGGAAAACCAATCTCTCCATGCACATACAAACCCTTTCTTTACTCAAACACACAAAAATGCAGTCATCATGCTCTTGTCAGGAAAATGTGGTGCTACTGCTGTGGTATCTAGCAAAACCCTTATCCCCTGTGACACATCAGCTGCATATTCACTGTCTTTATATTCTCCTACATCTGAGACAAATTCGTTAAATCATACAGTCATTGAGACTGTGTGTGAGCTATTCCTGTTTAACGAATCCCACAGTCAGGCAGTTGTGCGCATGGGCAATGGCAGAATGCCACTGCATTCCCACAAAGGGACAAGCAGCTATTTTGAAAAATGTGTGAGATTAAAAACTCTGAATTGTAATTTTTGGTAGCATTTTTATTTATAAGCTTTTCATGTGTGTAAGTGTAAAATAATAATCCATATTGAAAAAAAACTGATTAAATAATTTGAAACGCTTCTAGAATAAATATCTTCATATATGTATACACAGACATGCTCACACATATATAACATAAATGTATAAAGAGAAGCATAGCTACATCTCACATTAAAGACATCTGTGGCAAAGGCTCTGGCTTCCTTTGAAGTCCTTAGTCACTTGAAAATATTTTTCAGGTACCTAGAGTGTAATATCTTTACAAAGCCCATAAGGGCACAGCAAATAAGCAATTCATCCAAGTATACTGAATAGTCAAAGAGTGATATCTCTGACATTAAGAAGTTCAGTTCACAATCTGGAAATCTCGTCACTGAGTTAGAGAGGTAGAATGTTTTTTAAGGCCACCATTTCTCTTTCAGAGTCAATACAGCTGCAGTGAAGCGTGTAACTCAAATGCGTTCCTGAAATATCCCGGAATGCAAAAACAGGAGGCTGGATGAGTGGCTGCAGTGTTTACTCAGGGCAGTGCTGAACCAGCACTAGCCCAAGTTGTGAGTGTACCAGTGTGTGCTGTTTGCAGCCTAGTGTACAGACACCTTCAGCCCTGAATGGGGCAAAGTCAGGCAGTGAGGTCTCTCTGTTAATGAGAAACTCACATAAATGTGTAACTCTTGCAAGTTATCTTCTGTGCTAGAAGATAACTAGCAAGAGAAATCTTAATATGCCTTGAAAAATAGGCTCTGTCTGACTATGAGTAGAAATAGTAAGTAATTTCATCTTGGTGTGCCTACAAGCTACATTTGGCCATGCAACAACATCAATGAGCTTTCGATTTTTGTTTTATGTGCTCAGTTGCATACAGGCTTAGGCAATGCTGCAGGGCCAAGGTAGGGCATCCACTGGACACAAGTGCTCTGCATCTCTCTTTGTCCTACTACTGCCATCTAGGGCAGGATTCAGGTGCCTAAACCTGGTGCTGGAGAAATGCCTTGAGGTAACCAAGAGATTTGCCTAAGACATGTAGGAAATCTGCAGCAGGTTTCTAGTAGTAATGGTTGTCTCTACTGGGCCAAAGCAGATCTTTGCAGCTGAGGGAAGATGGAACTTGGGGCAGGAGCCCAATTTTGGAGAAAGCTTGCAGCTAGTTTGCCCTTTCAGTGCCACTGCCTGACTGCTTTCTGCTCTGCAGGACTCCAGTCAATATATGCTGGCATGACCCTTGACAGCCCCCAAGTTCAAGACCTCTAGCACTTCCTTCTGGTGGAGCCAAGGGATGTGGCCAGAGACAAGCAGAGTCCAGATTTGCCCAAGAACATGCCATCAGCTATTTGAGAAAAGAAGAGAGATACTTTCTGGGATTTATTGAGGGGATGTGAGCCCTTCTGTAGATGAGATACATATCATCTTGTAGCAGATTGCTGAGAGCCAAAAATAAATTGCTTTTTTCTGACATAAAAACCCTTGGTGCACTGGGATTCCAATGTGGGATTGGTGCCCTGTGGTGGCAGAAAGCCCTCTTCTTGGTGGTGACAGAGGAGGTGGCACATCTGTGTGGCCCATCCAGTAGATGGGAGGCCTGAGTTCCCTGACCATACCACAGAAACTAAAGAAAAATGCTGTGTCTGGGAGCAGTGTAAAGGCATGCAAGATGTAGGCTTGGATGTGATGTCCCAGAAGATGTGTGCTGGTGGATGGAGGTGGCTCTAGCAGGGAGGCCTGGAGCCATAGGATCAGGGGAGACACTGCAGACTCAGTGTGTTCAAGGATGCATAGTGGCATTAATTGGTGAGGATGTCTCTGCCTCCTGTACCTCTCTCAGTGTGGGGCTGCTTTTATGATCTCTGCTGTAGACATATAGCTGTGGAATACGTCCTTAACTGTGCTCTGGGGATCCAGATCAGACAGAATCCTGCTTCCCTTCTAATCAGTGCTGCAACCAGTTTTTAATTGCATGGAGGTTGACACTAAGATCCGGTTTAAGTTTAATCTAACCAACTGCTGTTAGCTCATGCTATCTGGGAAAGCCTGCAAGTTTGGATGGAAATAGTGAATTTCCTGATGATAATTTTTTTTTCTAAGAAAAGAAAACTCCAAGTTAAGTGCAGCGACTGTTCCCAGAGCAATGAGAAGTGAGATGCTAGCAGAACAAATTCAGAATAATAATTAGTGAGTAGAGAGAATGCTCATCAGAGGAATATCCTGGAGATGCAGATGAAATATGGTCTTCATGTAACATTTCTGCATTAAGAAAATCTTTTGGAAAATCAAAATTTATAATTGAGAGAATACTGCAACACTCTTGCAAATTATGGGAATAAAACTATTCTCTTGCCATACTAGTGGATATATATATTTCTATAAGGGTGTCTCTTAATTTGAAAGGGCAACCCCCAAGTCTACTGGCTACAACAATGCTGTGATCTATGTGTGGTGCACTTGATGGCACAAAACACCTCTTCTCTGTGTGGGAAGGACTAGATAAAACACTCTGTTATATATTCCCCCAGAGCTGTGACTAAGATATCAGTGTTGACACGCAGAAACTGCTTCCCCAGGCAAGTGTGCTCCCATGTGCTTTCTATCAGCAGCCAAAAAATGGGGCATCAAAGCAGCATCAAATTATGAGTGTGAAGTTCCATAAGCAATCCCAAGAGCATTGGGTGAGTCAGCACGCCTGGGAATTGTGGTTATCTCTGATATTGCCTCCACTCCACTGCCTCTTATACTGACTCTAACCCAGAACAACCTCATTCCCAAAACTGCAACTCGGGAAGCTCACAGTTAAACAGAAGGATTTCTATGGACTAAAAATAGAAAAGTAGGACTGATGCTCCATGCTGCCTTTCAGCTTTAACAGGTGCTCTAGCCAATGCTGGAGGGAAGTATGGTCAGAAGGTACTGTGATGCAGGAGAATGTACTTTTGGTAGGATGTCCTTTTAAAAGAGGTCAGCATGCGTTAGCTTATTTGGTGAAAAGTCTTGTTTCTGGATGAAGCGTTTGGCAGCCTCCTTGGCATGGAGTAATCGTAAAGAAATTCCAGAAAAGGTTTTTCAATAGAAGCAAAATCTCATCTCGTTCAAAGCTAGGAATCCACAAGAAGAAAGATTTTCCCCAGAAGATGGTGTAACCATGCCAGATAATAGCAGTTGTTCTGAATTATTTAACACTAAAGGGGCCACCAGGTTTAAGCCCTGTATGAAAGTGCAGTAAATGAGGTAACCAGTCTGAAAGATGTTACTGTTGTTTGTGTGGTGCTTTACCACCTGCACAATAGTTACTAGACAAATAAAACTGATTCTGTTTCAGCTGGAGGAGTTGTTTCTACTAGACAGAGCACACAGCACTAAAACAGGGTCAGTAGGGGGCTGGGGGAGACCGAGATTTCAACACACTCAGGGAGTAGTGGTAGTATTATTTCCCCTATCTAACACAATCAGCTGTGCCCTCCAAAATAGTAATCCAGGAAACTTGTCAGGCTATGGGATGTCTAAGGCTGTCTGCATAGCTTCCATTTCAGAGAAAATAAAATAGCCTAGTGTCCTTATGGCTGCAAAGCTGCTAAGTCAAACTGATGGAGTATAACAGAAGATTTTGAAATGAAGAGGAGCTAACACCTTGGGGGAAAATAATTCAAAAACATAAGCAATTTATTTCCTTTTATTACTATTAAGCAAAATCCCATTGAAACACAATTTTCCAATATGTAAAACAGTCTCCAATATATTTTCCTGAAAAACACACCCCTCAATGTTTTTTTATGGCCTAAAATCTCATAGAACCCTTTACAATTCTTAAGGGAACATTATTGTCCAAAGGAAGGCTGAAGAAAAAAGTTATTTTATTTTAAAAGCAAAGCAAAGCCTCATAAATTGATTTAACATTCTGGGCATGACAGAGTATCTGAATAGATGTGGCTCTTGTTTGGGGGGAAACAAATCTGCATATAAAACCAAAACGAAAGAGGGGTTTTCTAAGAAAGTGATTTGTGCAAAATATGTGTCAAGCCAGTATTCTTAAAAACATACTTAAATGCTCACTTTTTCTTCTCAGAATCTGGTTTTAGTACTGTGGATTTTTCCTGCACAGTGCTTTCATCTATGCATACTGCTAGCTGTACCAAAATATAAATATATTGAAATGGCTGCAAGGGTAAAAGTATATACCAGGAACCAAGGGGTAAATAAAGAAGTTGCAGCCGTATCGACATTATCTGAAGCTCAAGCATTGTGCACACAGGATTTTGCTAAACAAGATTAAAAAAAAAAAAAATTGAGCAACTCAAGGTTAAAAAAAGCAGCTCAGGTAAACATCTGAAGAACTTAAATTGTCCTTACAGACATTCCATGCAATCAGCATACTATTAAAACATTTTAGTACCAATCACTCCTGCTTCAGTGACTTTGTTTTTTAGATATATTGTCCTTTAATAAAATGATTCACCTTCCTGGTGCACTTACTGTGACATAAGTGTTATTTTCCCTTCATGTTTAGCAATACAGAATTGTAAACAAGTAACAAATCCATCTTTCTTTATTCCTCAAATATAACCTGCCCAGGAAATTGGTTTACAAAGCCCTTCACAACAAAAATGACAAATTTTACTACAAAATAACCTCTTTGAAATCTAATGGTATCTTAATAGTTTGGGAAGGGAAGTAACAGAAGCTCGATTGTTTTAGGAGAAAAACCCACCCACAATGTCTTATTTTTAGTGAACCTATTTTTAGCATTCTAAAATTAGCATTAGAATAACAAAGTAGTAAACCAAGGTCCTAGACTACTTCATTATCTTAGTTATTAGCCTGACAGCCTAAGTGACTCGATTAAACATCAATGACAGAAGAGATGAAGAGTTTAAAGGTCAATAAATATGGTGATAGGAATCCTTCAAAGTAACCTTTTGCTACAGACTTCTGGGGTTTAAATGTTGACAAGCTAATTATTCCTCTTCCCTAATTTAGCAAGCAGCTCTTGATCAGCTGGTCAGTGAACAGCTGATCGCAATTGCTCATTTTTAAGTTCACAGAGGTCTAATCCAACCTAAATTTAACTTGTAAACAGCAGAAATTAAAGCCAGATCGCAAGTAGTTGTTGTTCTTAATTGTACTGTTGTTGGAGAAAAATCTATTCCCAAGTTTTAAAACTAATTTAGCCATTGAGCCAAATTCTCTTTCACAGCCTCATGGGAGTGAGCCACCTCACTCGTGTCCATGCAGGTGGATGAGCCTTGAGAGTATGAAGTTTTAATAGGGGAACTGTAAAAAGAAACAGACTATAACATTTTCAGTTTCCTTCTCAACCTCTTAATCTCTCATAACCTTTCCGTTTTCCCCATTGAGTGAGGATTTCAACAATTACCCTGAAAGATATAATCTAAATCCTCTATGAATTTGTAGGATTGCAGGTAGAAGAGGGCAGATAAAGGTAGCTCCACTGCTACCATGGTCAATATATAACATATTCATCGTCCAGGTGGGAAACATTTATCCTCACGGCATCCTGCTTTGGCTGTGGTGTACCAAAGAAACAGCCAGGGTGGATGAAATCTCCCTCTCGTTCCTTTCCTGTCAGGGAAGGATTTGAAGAAAATCCTAAAAGCTTTCATAGGAAGCAAGAAGCTCCTTCAGTTCCTCACTAGCCTGTTATTAACACTGTTTGTCTCCTATTCCTGCCATTAATGACCTTGCAACTACTGGTATCAAAAAGCAGTGTATTCTTTCATAGAGATGTATGTCCTGTGGTGGCTTTTCAATAGCTCTGCTGGCCATTTGTACTAGCTGCCCATCTTTTATATAGAGGGAATTTGAGATTATGTTTACATACAAATACAGATAAGAAGTAGAAAATGTGTCCGTCATAAAAAGAAAATGAGCCACATGTGACAAAAAAGAATTTTACATCAATTTCTCTAAGGCTTTAAGACTACATGAGGGTTGGTAAGCACAGGGGAAATAGAAAAGCAGAGAATATACTGTGCAGAGCAGAACAGGACATTGAAGCACTGACAGAAGTAAAGAGATCTTGTGGATGCAAAGATAAACCAGTGCAGGGGATAACATAAAAAATAGAGCAAATACTGGACTAAAAGACTCCAGAAGGAAAGCAAAACTTTCACCCCAGTTTCAGCCAGTAATATTCTTTTCCTGTTTGCAGTTTCTTTTCAAATGCTTCAGTGTTTTGTCTGATCCTGGCTGCTTTGCGGCCCACTTCCCCCATGCCTGTAGATGGAAGAGCTTCCAGCTGAGTACTACAAGGGAGAATCAGGCTAGAAAATGGCATATGTGCATGATAAGACTCCAAGGAACAGACCAGCACCCCCCTCAAAAAAACCTTGGGTGTTAGTTTCACTGAAAAGGCTGGAGGGCTTCACTGGGACCACTGAAAAATCACATTTGAGTGGAGAAAGCACTATATTAGGCTTTGATAGCTTTGTGATAAAAAAAATTGCTGATAAACAACAATGCTTCAACATGAATTTTTCCTTCTATAAAAACATGTACCAATCAGATACGCATGCAGTAAAATTGGCTGGAGATTAGTGGGTTTTCACATTTTTCAACCTACTTTGTTACTGAAACTATAAATCTGACTCTCTGGTATCACATGTGTTTTTTCTTAAATCTATACAGCAATAATCTAGTGCTTGGAGGTGTGTATGTGTCTAAGCATTTTCTTAGACATTATAGGCTCAATCTCTATCTGATGGAAGGATACAGACAGAGACATCTGAGTGCTCACAGGTGGCAATATTTCTCCACTCACAACCAGTGAGTCCCAAAGGACAAGAAAGCAAAACTTGCCTGGTATAGGGGACAGCAAACACAGAAAAACAGAAATGTGGTAGTAAATTGGAGCAATATTTCTGATCTCCCCGTTCTTGCCTCCTGGCTATGGACAGCTGATGATGCTACTTCTACACAGCCGGACTGCAGCTCCTTGTCTGGACTTGGTTGTTAGTTCACATTGACTCTGTCCATACTAATAAATTAAATAGCCCTGAAGAATGTTTCCAGGCACTAGAAATCAATCATTCAGCCTTTTGAATTGTCTGGGGGTTACTGACAGTTTAATAGCACGGACACAAGCCATCCCATGCCATCCAGCCTCAGAACCAGAAGAGCCCTGGGCACATTGACACTGCCCCTTGCCCCCATTGTCAGGCTGAAGCCAAACTTGTCATAGTCCCGGTGTGGAGTCTGAGGACAGAGGTTGTCCCAGCCCTTCATGTTGAACTGTGCCTCTGCAGATTAAGCCCATACTGTCTGGAGTTATTTGAGCCATTACAGTTGTGTCCTGTTTACCCAAATTGGAACATTAAGGGTCAAAACTGCTGCCAGGAGATCACAGAAGAGCCCAGCTTCTCAGTAACAGGTACCAGCTCCCCAGCCTCTTAATCTCTCACAGCACTTGCAGCCCCCTTCACACATGTATTTACTACCACACTGGCATGAAGAGACTGCTCTGCACATGGAATGTCTCAGTAGGATGTTCTTTGCATTCAAACAGCCAGGAACAAGGAGCCACAGCTGGAATGGCTGTATTGCATCACCTGCAGCTGCTCCCTGTGTTGTCCTTCACCTCTAAGCCTCAGACCCAGCTTTTTAGGAAACTGAAATGATCCTGTAGTAAAGTAAGAGAATTATAATATCTCATGCAAAAAGTAAGAAAAAGGGCATACACCGGTGGAATTACCAGTTTACTAAGGAATATTTGATAGAGGTCCTCTTTAGTTCTCATATGCCAAAAATTCTGCTTTGTTGACTGTCTTAAACCTCAATAAACCTCTGGTGAAAAAACCTACCTAAGCAGATGAAAACTTATTAATAAGAAGCTCTCCCTGAACATAAAGGTAATTCTACTCATTGCTTGCAGTGTTCAAACATGCAGATGTGCAAATCTACCTTATCAGAAAGAATTTTTGTCCGCATTTAGCTGCCCCATGGAGAAGGAAGTAAGACAGTGACCTTTGCTATCAGAGCTGCCTCTTCTTTCCATGTAACCTGGTGCACTTGTGTTCAGATCACTCTGTTCAGCCCAGCTCATGCTCACGTAGGCTTCAACCCTTTATCACAGCTTCTTAGGTACAGAATATGAGTCAGAAGTCTGTAGCAGCATCATTTTAGTGCTGTTTATTTGTTTGCCTCAAAGATCAACAGCTGTTTCATTTCCTTCCTCTCCTAGGCCATTCATCCACTGCTGTGATTCCTGTAAGTGCATTATCATAACTTTTACAGCACAGCAGGAGCAACAGCTTTTACTCCAACTGACATCCTTCCACCTGGATGTATGTTAAATACATGGCCAGAGGGGACTGCCCCCAGAAAAAAGATATTTCTGATCTCCATTTCTAATCTCAGATGCCTAAATCTCATCCCCAGACACTTTATAAAGTGATTTGGTTTAACTGAAAATTGAGATGGGAGCAGCAGCATTGGCAGAAGCTTAGCTCCTGTTGATACTGTAATTACTTTTACTGATCATTTCATTCACACATGGTCTGCCCTCAAGGACAGAAGTGCTATTCACCTGGCAAAGATGGGGAAAATGGAGCAGATAGCATCATTTTCAGAAAGAAGCTGTATGAGAAAAATCCCAACTGATTCAACTAAACCTAGCGAGACAGATAAACACGGTGAGTAAATCTACTCACTGAGAGTAACTTCTGTCGGTTTTGCAAGAGAAAAGAATATTTTTTTGCTGACATAAACACTCAATCGCAAGTCTTTAGGAGTTTCTTAAAAAGTAATTTGAAAGGGACCTCCCCACAGACAGAATTTTTCAGAAATAATATCACTTGTGGAATCACAGGTCAGGTTTAAGAAGAATCTGTTCCATTGCAAAAGAGTAGTGCACAATTTTTTTCTTCTATAGTGTTTTTGGAAGTTGGTATTTTGTAGGCAACAAACTCCGTTATTTTTTTCACAGCATATGGACATTTAAAGTGTAGGCACTGTGGCATTATTTAAAACAGTAAATTGTATCTTACTTTTCGGTTTGAAGAGAAATTGCCAGCCAAACTTTTATTGAGGTCTAACTGAGAATCAGTTAATCAGACTGTGTTTTGCCTGCTGGAAGGGCATGGAAACTTTCGAGTAAAATATTGCCTCATTCTCAAGCCTGGGTGTAAAAAAAATATTCAATTTAGCTGTCTTTAATAAAACAGAAACTGTCCATTTTCTTCAAGAGGAGTATATGCAGCTGTACTAAGAGTGACTAAAATTTTATTTGACAACCAATAAGGTAATTAGTAAATTAAAGCTTGTTTGTTTTGATGTCTGATTTATTTGAGTGACATCAGGATTTTCACTCTAACTCTTTTTTTTTAATAAATTCATCACCCACTGGATTTTATTCTTTTAAGTTTATTCCCCTGGAACACAGCTCTGCTTCCTCCTGCTGCAGAAGACCAGCAGATGTTAATCAGATCTCAGTGGGTTTTTTTAATTTCTTAAAGAAATCTTGTATTGTCAGTTTGCTTAACACTAAAGACTTCATTGCAAACCCTGACTACAATATGTCAAGGGAAAGTCTACTTATGGAGGAAGTAAAGTTACATAATCTCATTTTCAATTACGTTTCATTTAGGGCATATTCTCATCATCACCCACTATTAAATACAAAGATTCTTGACAAGGAACTCCTTGAGGAAAACATGTCATGTTAAGGATATATAGCACACATGCTTTGTAAAGGGCCAGGGCCTTGTTTAAAAAATCCTAACAGCTCAATGCTTTAATTATTCTAGGAGGAGCCTCTGCAAATCTGACCCATATAGCTCCCATTAGGGGAAGTCTGGTGATTACTGCTGGGGTACAATCCCCTTGTTAGTGTGCCACACTTTCACATCATGTGTTAGTGGCCTCTTTAGGGTGAGCCCTAAAGACAAATTTTACAATTTCACGAGACAAATTTCCTGCAAAGAGATGGACATGTTATATTCAAGATTAAAGGAAATCAGAAAATCCACGTTTTTGATATTTGAATGTTATAGGCTAGTTTAGTCCCTGGTGCAGGGCAGAGAGCTGTTGTTAAGATGAACTTTATACAGTTTATTTTTGCTTTACAGAAATGCACCCTTGCACACGGCGCAGTACTAAACTGTGCTGAGGGGACCTATGTAAGAGTGTCACCTTGTTATCAAAAAGGAATCTAGCTTCCTTGAAGGAAGTGTGATCTCAGAAAATGCCTGCCCAAAACTGGGGACACACTGCTGGATGGGTCACATTGTTATCATAAATGGGTTGGTGTCACACTTTCTGCAGAACAGGAGCCTTGAGGAAGAATGTCTGGGAAAGGAAATAGCTTTCAGTCATCTCCCTCTGTGCTCTGTTGAGGGAGCCAGCACAGGGGCACCTGGTCCTGGGGGAAAGTGGTGGGAACTGATGGCTTTAGAGCCAAACTAAAACATGTATAAATTAAGCAAGAATTTAAAGCACTTTGGACTGAATTATTCTCTAGTAGAAGTTTCTTGTGTTTGTGAAGTTACACCCTGGATGAATCGGGTTCTCTGGCATGAGAAATGAATACTCCCTGACTTAAAATAGAGCTTGAGCTGTTTGCAGTTGAACCAGGCTTGTTTCCTCATGGAAAAAAAAAAATTCCTTGCAACCTTTGTACCCCATGATTTTGTGTCCTTATAAATGGGCTGACTGAGTAAAACAAAAAGTAGCAGGGTACCATGCTGTGTGTACATGTCAGGCAGACTTATTTAAAAGTCCTAACTTATGAGCTGGTTTTTTCCAAGGCCATAGATTTTCATTAGCTATTTGCTGTGTTAATAAGAGACAACCACAGCAACAAGTGGTACAAATGTTAGCTTTGAAACACAGAGCACCTCTTAAACCAACAGAACCGGCAATAAATGGTGTGTGTATATTCGCTCATTTGGCAAAGGTAGAAGTTCAAATGATGTCTTATGGTCTTAGTTGACATATGCCTGACCAAATTCATCCCTAGGGCAACTCCACCAGCTTCAGAGGGGCTACTCAGGGAACGAATTAGTAATTTTTTTCTTAACACCACTTCATTCCAAGCATATTTATTTTTTCATGGGCTATTCCATATGGTCCAGGTGATATGCAAGAGAAACAGGACTGCAAAGATCTGTGTATTCTTTTTGGTTCCTCCTTTGTGCTTCCATCACAATTGCTATTTCTAAGGTGGGCATTAGATCCACACACTTTTGTGGAGCAGGAACTGATTCTTATCTTTATATTGCATAAAAAAATCAGGCTTTTGCTTCCTTAAAGACTACTAAAAAGGTCATATAAAAATGCAAGACATTAACATTGAAAGAATAATAAGTTAGCCTGAGGAATGGTCAGCAGAATTAATTCAATCTGCTCTGCTGATGGATTTTGCTCAGACTGAGGTAGCTGGCCCTTCTCCTCATCTACATGATGTCAGAGGATACAGATGAGACCAGCAGGTAATTCCCCAATGCTTTTCTGGTTTTTCCTTCTTGCTTCAAAAAGTTGGACACATTTTAGCAAGCATGGCAAAGTCCCATCTGGCTAAATCCTCCCTCATTCATTTTTTCACGTTGGCTCAGGCAGAAAATGCACACATATAAACCTAAATACACAAATATAACCTTACTGTGTAGTGCCAGGAGGAATTTAGTTATGTGCTACCATTTTCTCTGACCATATTTTGCTGGGAGTCAGCACATAATACAGCTGCTTATGAGCAATGAGCAATTTGGTGAGCTGAGGCTGTTAAGAGATGGCTACTGAGAGCCCAAACATGGGAGGAGAGGCCTCTTTGCACCTCTGCAGATGTGGTGAGATCGCTGGATCTCCCATTTAACCAGAGTGGCAAAGGGTAGCAGGAGCTGGATGTTTTCTCTTGTTCACCTATCCTGCAGAACATGTTGAGGAGGTGTGCTGGTAACCCAGCCAGAAGTATAGACCTGCCTGTGAAACCATTGCCAGCAGCTGCAGATCTCACCTTAAACTGGAAAATCTGGTATCTAAGGATGTAATCAGCACAAACACAGAGACAATAAAATTTTGACCAAGAAACATCCTCCTTTTCTGGGAAGAACTGCAGCCCTGTCCTTTATCTGTAGGTGCTTTATCTATTGGGATATTAAAAGTCTTTGTCTGTTGGAATATATAAAGCTGGGCTGCTCTTGCATGGAGGTGGTCATTTCTTTGTGCCACACACTCTGTAGCTATAGCTACTGTCACGGCTCTACATCTTGCCAGTAGTATTTCTTAGATTTGGCCCTCAGAGTGTGATTGATGAAGACAATACCACTAAATTCAATTTAACCAGTCTGAAAATTCTAGAAATAATTAGTGGATTTTAAAATTAAACATTTAAAATTAAAAATTAAAAATTTGCTATCAAAATTGTATCATTTATTCAATTTCTATTACAACTTAATGTATAAAAGCACAAAGAAAAGTGAAATTCTCATTCTATTATATATTCAGTCCTGTATGTTCAGTGTATATGATTTGCATGGTCCTTCTTTCATCCTGGTGTCATGCTACTCTGTCCAGCATGCTGTGAATCCACTTGAATTTTTTTTTCCTGGGATTTTCTGGCTTTGTATCTTCAGAACTGACTTAGTCTTGCTGAATTTTTGCCCATTTCCCATCCTTGTGGGGCTGCAGAGTTCAAGTCCTCCTATGCCTCCCTGTTCTGCAGTTCCTGGAGAGTCCCCCAGCCATGTCAAAGCTTATTTGCCCCTGCTGAATTGCCTGAGAGGAGAGGGGCTGGGGCAGCACGCCTGCTCAGGCTGATACATTTGTGCTTTAAAATCCAGGGTAATAAGGAGAGGAAATATATGGCTTGAAGCCGTCTGCTGGCCATATCCTCTGTGAGTTCTCCCTTCAAAAATTATTATGCTCCTTTTAAAAATTAATTCCAAATAAAACATTGGTGGATGCAGTTTCTGAAACACTAGTAGCTCAGTTTCTGTGTTAGTCATGTGGATATTCTACTGGCCATGGAGACTTTTGCATAACCTGCTGCAAATATATGACAGACAGCTTGTCAGGAAATGCTCGGTATAGGCAATGATTTGGGACTAATTTCATGGATGTTTTCCAGTTTCTGTTTTCTCCCCCTGATCCTCCTTTCGCTTTCTCTGAACAAGAGGGCTCCTGAAATTTCCTGCTTAACATCTTTCACTTTGAATAAAAGATATGCTAAACATATCCCCTGCAGCTGGTCCTGCTGAAATTGCTCCTCTGGAGGGGCCAGCAGATGATGTTGGTGGATTTGAGAAGGCCCAGGTGGGAGGGTTTAGCCCCCAGCATAGCCCACACTGAAGCCTGCAACCTGAAACACCCCCTCCAGCTCTGCTCCCACCTTCCCCTGGCACACGCGTGTGCGCGCGCACACACACATGGAGAGGCAGGCGGGGGCTCTAAATGAACCCAGATGGCTGGCACACAAGGAGTAGGCACCCTGGAAAAGTGCCCCAGGGCGCTCTGGTTGCTGTCATCTTATTCTACAAACCAAGTGCCTTCAAGATGTCTGTGTTGTTTCTTAATCGGAGATCACTCCCGTTTGGGCTCTTAGCCCCTTCCTGTTGGGAAATGTCAGTGAGGCATCAGAGAGATACACAAAGATTGATTTGACTCAAATCAACCATTCCCTTAACTCAGAGGTTGTAGATTATTATCCTTAATAAAGACCATATTGTAATAAAACCCAAATCAGATCCCAATTGAGAGACTGTACTTTCCCTTCTCCCGTGTATGTACTGTTGTTTGATTGATTTGATTCTTGTGCAAAAGAAGTTAATTGTCTAAGAGTAATATAAAATGTTGATGGAAAGTATGAATGTGATGAATCCTGATAACCAGTTTCAATTACTTTTTTCTTCTTTGTTTTTTTCTGTTTCGGTCATACCAAACACATGTTTCTTTATTTCTTTATAAAAATATGCAAACAATTACCTGGCTTTGGAGACATAATTACAAAGAGGTTCATCTCTAAAAGGTTATTATTGATTTATAGAGTTCTTTAGTTTAATGGAAGACAGACAGGAGTAAAAAGAAACTCTACCTTCCCCACAAATAATAGATGAGCTAGAAGGGTAATGTAAGATTTAGAAGTAATTTTTATAAGATACACAAGCTGCTTGTTTTGGAGGGGTGTTTCTTGTACATGCACAGAGTCATTCAGAAACTGTAAGATAGCGAGGCTAATACAGGCATCTTTTCCTGTGAGTGATTCAGCATGAGGCATTCTGACAGGCCTTGATAGCCCTCTATCACAGGGCCGGATGATAGTGTTATCTGCAGATGACACTAAAGACAAAGTGTATGGGATAATTGGTAACACCAGACCTGGTGCTGGATTTTAAAGGAGAGGTACATGAGCAGAAGTGCATCTAAGAGGAAAATCAGACGGATCAAACTACTCTGGAGTGGTTTGTTAGGTTGGGTTTTTTTAATGGGTGCAAAATTGTAAATAAATGTGTGTAGGAGGGTAGAGCCCAGTTTCTGTACACCTGACCTTCCTCCATCTCACCTTGGACTCACAGGGAAACATCTCAGTGGCACAGCTGGAAATAGGACCATGCCTTTGCAGAGGACACTACTTCCAACCGTCGAGGGGTTGGGCTCTTTTTCATGTAATTTTTTTTGTGTGACTTGTGTCTGCTTTCTGATGCCATAAGGCCTTCAGGGCAAGGACTGCTATTTTGTCTGGCATGCACCCATGACCAGTAGACTATGGTGGGATACTGGTGGCATCACCTGGTGGCTTGATGGCAGGAGCTGGATGTTGCTCCATAACCACAACCTGCTTTCTGACTGGGCTTGTGTAGTCATTAATCAGCGAGTCCTGCTAAGAGAGAGATATGGGTGCTAAAACTAAACAACAGCAGAGTTGATTCCCTCTTTTCTGTAAGTATTGAGACAAAACAAAGCCTGGTTTGTCTTATTTACCTATGTGCAGCAACCTAGATTTGCTTTTAAACCCACAACCTGGAACAAATGTTATATATTTATGGTATTGCAAAATTATTCACCATTAGCAACTGTTGATGCTGTATACGATTCATTCATTTGGATTTTAGCAAACATCTCTGATTCTCATTCACATAACATCATGTGCTTTCCTCTTCCTGGTTCCAGCTCTCAGGTAAGCACCCCACCAAGGCTTTGGGGCTTTTTGGTGGGAGCTTTCTCATGCCCTGAGAGTCCTTGTGGAGAGCAAACTTCTGTTGGCTCTGCTTTATAATTAACGTTACCTGAGTCTGATAAAACCGCTTGCAAACACAAGCCGTCTGAAGCAATTTTAATGGAGAGAGAGATAAAATCAATAGTGCATCATATGCATGCCCTGTGGTTTTAATTGCTCTTGGTGGCCATTCAGCTTGCCTTGTTGTTGTTTTCCTGTCTACAACATGGAAATTTTCAGAATAATGGTCTTTTGTCTGGCAGCATTGCAGAGGGAGTCAAGAGCTCCCATCTAGCTGCTCTGGGCAGTTTCGATACAGCCTCAGTGTGGCCATGTGAGCTCTGCTGGCACTCCAAAGCAGCACCATGGGGCTGGATGGACAAACCCTCTTTGATTTTACTAAATCGTTTTTATTGTGGGTTTGGGATGCCTGTTGGAAAGATTTTCTGTGACTGCTCTAGATGAGCACCTTCCAGCATTCTGTACAAGCATAGGTGCAAAGACCTTGCATGCTGTCTTTTTCTCCTAGTGCACGTTTAAGATCCCTGGATTTAACACCCTACATAGACATCATTTCTTATATAGTTCTCAGCAGAACACAAACCTTTCTGCTTTATGCCTTTTGACAACAGTAAGCAACTGCTGCTGCTGAACATTATCATAATTTAACTTTGGGGCTTGCAGTGTAAAAAATAAGAAGTACAGGATTATGTTCCATTTTACATACAATGAGCCATAATATCCTCTTGGAGATTTTGCCATATGAGAAAATAAGGCGAGCAAAAGGTTTGCTGAAGAATTCTTCTCCCTTATGTGTCTATATTGAATTACTGCTTCACGCCTGATTATACTCATTTAGTTCCAATTCTCAAAGGTATTGGGATTCCAGATCCTTCTCATAAACTAGAAGCCAACTGAAGTCATCGTCCATGAATAGTATTTAAGAACTTTGAAAACTTAGAGGATCCAACTCATTGTCAATGAAATAGATAGTTAATTTCATGTCCTGTAGTTCATAAGAAAGCAAATTTAGGAAACTTAATTGTCCTCAGTAGTACCTATGATTATTTTTTTTTTACCAGGTGCCCTCTCAGCAGCAGCAAAAGTATCAGTTACACTATCCAGCAGCAGAAATAGCAACAGATACTTTCTGTTTAAAGCAGCCAGGAAGCCTCTGATGGTATCTGTACCTCAATACCATGACACACTTCCCGAGGTATGGGAACCTGAGACTTACCTGAGCTTCACCTTAATTCTGTATCTCCAGCTCAGCCTAGGCAAGCCAGCAGTATCTCCCTGTCCCCACAGCTTTGATATGCAAAGCTTCTGCAGGCAGACCTGGCACATCTTGTTCTGTGAGCTCAGGCACATCATACATCAGTAAAAAAGTCCTGGTTTTTACTATCATGTAAACTGGGGAAAATACAGCTGATGGAATAAATGCCCACAGAATCCCTCTGAGGGAAAAGTTACTAACCTCCGAGTGGCCCACAGGGTCCTATTTTCTCCAACTAGAGCTGAGCTGTGTTTCCTTTTATTGCACAGCCTTAATAGTGATCATTGATCAGCACAGCCAATGTTATTTAATTTTGTTTAGGGCTCATTTTCAAATGTGATTGCAGTTACCATTTTGCAGCTTATTCATTTTGCATCTCATGATAATAGAGAAAAGTGACACAAAGGATGTAAATGGTGACACTGTGCAGCTGATGCAGTAAAGTGAATTAACAGCTAATAGCTGGCAGATAGCAGCAGATCAGTTGATTAAACAGATGGCAGAAAGCTTGACATTTGCCATCCACAAACTCAGAATATTGCTCTCATCTGTTCTCTAGGAAATACTTCAGGAAACAAAAGTTTTCTTTATGGCTTCAGTCTGCTAAAAAAGCAAACATGAGAAGAAGGTGACCTGCTTCCTTCCAGAGAATTGAAGTGCAGGTGCTTAGGAAGAAAACGGGAGAAAAAGCCATATTCCCAAGATGATATTTCTGTCAATAAATGGAGAACCTGCAGGAGCAGCCCCAACATTCAGAAGAGGCACCTTCTCCCTGGTCCTTCCTCTAGTGACTGGGTGCTCTAAACTGCAGAAGAAATAGTGTAGCTGAAAAGAATTACTCAACTATTTAACTCCTTCTTTAAATGGAAATCGTTCAAATGCTTCCTTCATTTGTCTGCCCCAGTGGTGTATGAGAAAAATGGCTTGTGGGCTCTGCCTGGTGCCACAGAGATGAGAGGACGCACATGGCTTGCTGCTCCTCTCTAAGGATCTCTTTGTTCTTCCCAGTCCCTGGGGCACATGTTCCATGTGAGGCAATGACAGTTTTTGTTATCACACAGACATATCGGTTTCAGTGACAATCAGTCCCTTTTCAAAAAAACATTATTTCTCATGATTGTCTCCCTCTTGGAAAATGTGGCCTTTAAAGCCAAAGTGGGGGGAAAGAAGAATGAAGGGGAGACAACAAATGTCCTGGCGACACAGAAGTTAAATGGCGTGTTATGGGACAATCAGTCAATCGGCTAGAAAGGGTATAAATCAATATATGTGCACGCAGAAAGGAAACACTGGACCTTACATTGTGAAAGAAAGAGAGACTGTTCTGCCTGTGCAGGTTTAGCAGATACTGCAAAGGAAACTGCTCATATGAGAGGCATAGAGAGAGAGTAGAAGGGGAAGGAGAGGAGGGAAGGGAGAAGGGGGGAAGGGAGAGGAGGGGAAGAAGGTGAGGGGCTTGCTAATAACTACATGTTTTTTGCTTCCTTCCTAACTCAAGGGTACATGTGACCGCATGAAGCCAATAAGTTATGAGCATCTGATGTAAAAGTTCCCCCCCAAAATGCTTCTTTAGCAAAGACCACTGGGTAAACCATGTCATGACTAATTTCTGCAAATGCCTTGATTTAAGACAGGCACAGGACCTGAAATTCACACCAGCTCTTTGTGTGCTGGAGTCACGCAGATACCAGGCTTGGTGAGAAGAAACTGCATACTTCCTATTTTATTTCACCACTGCTTGACCTGCTTTTCCTCAGACTTAAAATCATTTGCCAGGTCAAAATAAACTCTTCAGAATCCCAATGTGAAAAATGTACCTAACAATTCAACCCTTGTAAGTTGGGAATTGGAAGAGAAAGTGCAGCAGAGTCTAATTAAATTATATAATAAGTAGCTTAACTTGTGGTTTCACTTTGGTTTCTGTTATTCTTATTATCATAAGCACTGTAGCTGGCAAAGAGCTATTGAAATATGCAAAGCAGAAATGACCAAACTGGAGATGTTTGGGTTTCACAAGAGCTTGTCTGTCAGAGGTTGGTTTTGCAAAGTTGAATCCGGAAGGGAGGTCGGGCTAATTCCAATTTAGTTCAAACTTTTCCTCACAGGTAGCAATGAGTTCTGCATTTGACCTATCTTTATTAAAGAAAAAAAATCAAAGGAGATCTGGATTTGCAAATCCTCACCTGTCAGGTCCGGGTTTGCAAAATGGAAACCAGTGCTGGCTCAGATTTGGGTGAGGCTGAGTATGTAATCCTGGCTTTAGCCTTCTCACATTAACAAGTTAGTTGATTTTGCCCAGAAGATGGCACTTCAAAGATGGGATGGTGCTCCTGGCACCCGGGCAGTATTGTAGGGTGGTCACCCACCCCAGCTCTCTGAGCTGCCAAAGCTTGCCCTTTGTTTAAGCCTGGAGCCAGGCGTATTGCTGCAGGAGCCAGATAAGCAAAGCTGCCGATGAAGTGGGTGAGGCAGTGCCCAGGTAAGCTGCCACCGAGGGTGACAATTTACAGAGGTCAGCAGCTGCTGGCAGGGGACACTCCAACATCTTAAGCCAGTACCATTTTTTGAGTAATATTTTATGGTGTGTCTAGAATATATATGTTGGCTGAGCTTTACACCATGCTTTGCCTTAATTGTCAGTAAAGTTGTTTACATAGCGGTGGGTTCCTTCGTAAGTGAATGCTCATAAATTTGGCTAATCATAACAGAAATCTTTCCAAAAGTTTGCTATACATCTCATCCTGCTATGGAAACAGGTTGCACTGCCCACTGAAATCTGAATCTGGATCTAGAGCTTCGGTTTGGCAACATTTCTAGTTTTGAAGACTGTCTCATGCAAGAGTCAAGTAAGAATGATTTCAGTCTGTTTAGTGGTCTATAAATCCAAGTGCCCCAGTACCAATGAATCACTCTGTTCTCTGCCCCAGGGGTTTGACTATTACAAACAATGACTGAAGTCATCAGCTAAAGACGAGGCCACAGGCTGAAAGAGGAAAATATGCTTTTTCATTTCTAGAATAAAAAAATTGAATGCATTGTCTGAAAATGTCAGTGCATGAACTAGGCTAAATGGAAGCAGACTAAGTTGGGCTCTGACATCTAATGCTTCCTCCTCCACTCTTATTTTGTTTAATTTGACAGCTACTTACCAAGACACACAAGCTAGAAAATTCTGAATAAGTTGCTAAGGCAGAAGTTTACCACATTACCCGTCTTGTTTTTTGGCACTGGAAAGTCTAAGGACTGAAGGTAGGGATGAGAAGGAAGAGCTCTGGGCTCCAACTCGGACATTGCCCCTGTTTGCCACTGCAAACAAGGTGCTTAAACCCTCTGCCAAGGCCTTTCTGTAGCAGTTATCTGCCTTGCAGTGGTGAGATGTTGCCTAATGAACAATTTCTGCCTGGGAAGCACAGTGAGAGTCACAGAGCCAGCACTGAGCGTGGGGTGAGCTGCCAAACAATGTAGGGGTTCATCAAAGGTTGATGATCTCCAGATCGTGCTGAGGAAAAACTACCGTATGCAGAATTGGTGTTTCTCAGTTTCAGGCAACCCCACAGTTTCTCAGGGCTAGTTAAGAGAAAATATTTTGTGTCTTATTTATTTTTGTACTTATATATATATATTCAGAGCTACACACACACACATATATATGTATATATATAAAGACAATGACTCTAGTCAAGGTAAACCACTTTAAAAGACATTACACATACCATCAAGTAAAAGCATGAGCATTGCAGGCCCTATGGAGCAGGAGTGACTTTAAGTAACTTTCAATAACTACAGGATTTTTTCTCCAGCTGGCAAATCAAATATGGCCCTTGGATCTTAAATCCACAGAGAATACAAAAAATGTCATCTTGTATGTAAATGCACTGTTTTCCGAAACTTTCTATTATGGTTCAAGGCCAAAAGAGTTTGAAAAAACCTCTTCTGTTGAATATATCATTTCCCAATGCTATGTGCATTAAGTGCTTTTACTTTAGGCTTTATCCTATAAATAGAAAAAATGCATTCTTACTTGTCAAGCTGCCACAGAAGATGTAGTGCTAGAGATCAGTCTGAATGAAACTTCGGATGAAACTTCGGTTCCAGTGAAGTGACTGTGTGTGTTTTCTCAGTAGCTTTAGGGATGCCTGCCCCTCCATTGTCTTGCTCAATCCTAAACTTTAAAACAGTCAAGATTTGTATCAGTGGCTGATGGGATTATTGCTACCTCCTGTAAGTCCAAAGGTATAAAAAAAGTGGTAATCAAACACATCCTAGACTTAATGTTTCATCAGTAAAACTGGTTCTAACATACTTTCAATTGAGGACAATTTTCAATTCAATGCCAAAAGTTTGAACTTGTTCTGTGTTAGACACTTTTTGTCACATACAGCAGTAAATGTAGGAGTCAAAGCAAAGTTCAGATTTACAAAGAAAGTATTGCCTCATCTGGTATTCTCTATCTAATGATGTAAAACATAAACAAACAGCCAGTAGTCCCAAAGTAGCTTGTTTCATCTGTGTTTATGCACGGAAAATTTTACATTTTCTCCTTTAGATGGAAGATCCTAATGTCATGTTCTTGTTCCTGAGATTTTGGTACATGCTTTCAAAAACTGTAAAGGTACATTTCTCATTTCTTGGTAAAATGATGCAATTGGGGTAGAACAACAGCTGCTTTGTCTAGAAATAGTGATCCTCAGCCTTAAATTCCTTAACGAGAAAGAATTCAAATACAGAGCCATGACATTTGCCTTTAAAAGGAGAAATTGATGGTTTTCACTTCCTCCCCATTTTTTTCCTTTAATATCCAGCAACATTTGAAATCTGGCAGAGAAGGAGGTAAAGGGAAGAAGAGCATTTCTGTGTAGAATAGAAATTCCAGCAATAAGTTAAAGTACCTGGAGGCACAATTTCACCCAAACATCCATCCTCTGTGTGCATGTAGGCAATTAGCTTGTGCACTCCTGGTAATGCTCGCCTTGCTAAAGCTAGAGGCAATCTTTTTACACAAACTGTTTCCCTAACTACAATTATCAAAGGCAAAAATATTTTGCAGAAATTTCTGACCCTTGACGAGAAATATAAGAGAGAAAAAAAATAAATCTTTCTATCCTCTAAGATCAAAGCAATTCCATTTCCCAGAATGATGACTTTTTATAAGAGTTTTCGTGTTGTAACAAAATAGGTTTAATGAAATTAAAATAAAGTCAAATGATATATTATTCAGTTTAAAAATTATGAAGTTAAAAAACCTGAAATAATGGAACATGCATATGCACTATTGCCATCTCTGAGAAATGCCTTGGGGTTTGCTTTATTCTGGAATTATCACTTTTTACACTTTGACATTTCACCTCAAAATGAAAAATCTTACTTTCCTGCTGCCTCTCCCCCCCGCCCCCCCCCAAAAAAAAAAATAAAAAACAAACCAAGAAACCAAACAACCTTTGGGAACACTAATCTTTCTTTGGGTTTGCCATGTAGATGGAAACATAAGCAAGAAAGTGTTTTGTTTGTCTCAGACTTCTTCAATGTTCTGTGCTGAAAGATTCTGAAAAACAAAACAAAACAAAATAAAGAGCCAAAACGTTCACTTTTGTACCTCCACTGAGCCAACACTCTTTCATCAGAGCTGAACTGGCCCATTCTCCCCAGTTGCTATAACTCTTTAACCTTAGTGTATATACTAAACCTCAGACTGATTTAGTATTTAAATGATATACAGTAACCATCCTGTTAAATGTAAATTAAATGCACACTTATTCTTTAAGACAATTTAAAGTGTCACCTTTATAGCTATAAGGCTGTGACATTTCATGAACTCACAGCCACATCTTCCCACTGATAATGCCAAACTGAACTGGCTGGGCTAAATTCAGCTGTGGGGTAACCAAATGCAACATTCTTGCTGTCAAAGGAGTTTTACCCTTTTACACCAAGGCTGATTCCAGGCTTTCATTATCTACACTTAAACCTCGCATAATTTATTTGAAAAAGTAGCTGAGAATAGCAACGTTTCAGCTGTTATTCACAATATAGGCTTGATGTAACCTAGAAATATATGTTGGCTTAGCCCTTCCAACTTTGTTTATGTTGGATGAGGATCCAGCCCTAGCTGGAAAACAAAGACAAAAAACTTCACCTGAACTGAATTGTTTTTGGAGAACTAAGTGAAATCATAGGGACTGATGAAACAATTTATAGCAATTAATATGTTCCAGTATGAGCTAAAATCACAAAACAAAGGCATGGGGTTCAAGAAGACATTTTTGACAAAAGATGACTGTCCTTCAGGATGCTTCTGAGCAAGACTGAGCCTGAAGCATTGATAGGATGTTGGGAATCTGGGCGCAAGAGCGCAGATTTGCAGATATTTAGGTGTTCAAAGATGCAAATTGGTACTTAGAGCTGTTGCCTTTGTTACTGTGTCTGAAATGGAGAGGTGCCTATCAACATTGTTTGACCACAGGATGCCTGTGGAAATCAGACTGGATGGTAATTTGGGTAAACACAAAACCAACATTGAAATCAACTGTGATGTGACTAAAATATTACTATAAGCAGTCTGTTCTCTCTGGAGGTTGTCCCATGCTATGCACAGCCCTGCCCTTCAGCAGTTCTCCCTACATGGCTTCCTCTCTACCATGTCTTCCATGCTCACAGCACCTCCTTAGAGTAATCAGAAGGTCTCCTTATGTTGTTCTTCAGTAATCCACCCATTTCAAAATCGATGGCCTTCTTAATTAGTACAGTGTACATAGAATTTATCTGAAATACCTTCTGTACCAGCATTAGAGTGCATTATGAAGTTTTATTGCATTTTTTCCCTTCACCTTGAACTCCTTAGACTAAGGAAAAAACCTGCTTTTCAATGTTGAGTGTTTTAAATAAAATGCATTCTTTGTTGTCAAAGCGTAGAGCTGGTAAATTGACAAATTCATCATTTTATTATAATCCCTGCACCTGTTCCAGTTTGCAGTCTGCGGTGTGTTTTAGCTCATGTATGGTGAGTGCATCTGCTTAACAAGGACAGTTAGCTGGCAGAATTTGTTTATAAACCAGTGAAGAGCTAAATGAGGTAAACTGCATTATCTTACATGTTAATTGTATTTCATTGCAGACAAACATTTATTAAAGATGCAGACGGCACACCATACATTCTAATTGTGTTTGCATCCATTTCTGGTTTTATCCTGGTTTCCAGAATTTCTGTTTCAACATCATATTTCAGGGATTCAAGATGCAGCCTGAAATATCCTTGAAAAAGACACTCATAACAGAGCCCAATATGAGTGCACACAGGCACACATGGCAGAGCTGGGCAAGTAATTTGCAGGAACAGTTTATTAGAAGGATTCTGCCATGTTCTCCTGTCTGGCAAATGTCTCTGAAGAGAAGTAAACTTCTGGGAATCTGACCATCATTTTGAAATTACATTGCAAATATCTTCTGGATGCAGTTTGCAGTTTCTTTGGTGGCAGGTATAGAGCTCCTTGAGGTCCCTGGCTCTCCATCCTCGCTCCCATCACCTCCCTTCCATACTTCAACATTATGGCAGGACCAGGGATCACACAATATCTGTCAAAGACAGACCTGCAGATCCCATCTCACAAACAAAATTTGGCACACTGATTCCGCCCAAAGCATTTTATTTTTTTTCCTCCAACTTATTATGATTTGAATAGACAGGATAGCACAGGGGCTCAGGAGGTGGAGGAGCAGTGTTGCTTGGCAATTTTGGAGCTGAGGTAGAGCTACTCATGTCATATCCAAATCAGTGGAAAGGGTCTGTACAAAATGGATGAAACCCTAACAACACCCCGACAACCCTAGGTCTGGTGATGAACTAAAACCAGACCTCCAGGACTTTGTCCAGCAACATAGCAAAAAGAACCTCCTCCTCTTCCCCTGGCCCTCTCTTTCTGCATGGTATGTTATCATCTGATCCTGAGCTCGCTTTTATTGGAGAAGGATGGCTGGTTCTTCAGCATGGGAGAATTCCCTCCTCCCATGTCCTCCAGCCCTCACTACCTGAAACCTTTCTAGAGTCAAACTGACTTGTAACTGAGCAAGGACTGGCTGGTCCAGCAGCAGTACCAAAATATTAAAATATGAATTGTCTGAAGACAACTGCTCAGTTTGGAGGTTGTACAGGCAGGATGGACTTGCTGCAGAGGTGCTATAGAAAACAAAGGGGGCTTGGGGGTGGTAGCAGTGTCCTTCAGATATATTGTTGTTCCAAAACTTCGTTCACTGGTTTCCTACTGCATGTCTGAGGTATGAGGATCTGAAAGAGACAGGAAAAAGATTTACCTCTTAAACTGAGCAAATGTGAGACAGAGAGGTAAAAAAATGTTGACCTCCTAGTGCCACAGCTCCTAAGACAGTTTCCTGAGGAGCCACCACTGTGCTGTTGCTGCCAGGGTGGATGCCACCCACGGCCTGCATTCCTGGGTGCTGCCCCGTTGTTAGACAATTAAAAACATGGCAGTTTCAGAACTTGGGCAGCCCCTCAGCACCACCAGAGAAGAAGGTACTTCAGTCTTGGTTTGTTGACTTTCCTTGAGAATGCTTCCAAATTACATGGAGATGGGGAAATCTTTGGAAGATGGAGCTCCCATGCCAGGCAGTGTGTTTCATAGACATGCAAATGTCTCTTTCAACAGCAAAGCAGACACTGTATTCTCATTCAAGGTGCACCCAGGACTCATCTGCTGGTGACCGAGCACTCAGATCATTTCTGAAGGTGTGGCCAAGTCCTGGTACCAGAAGTCAAGCTTAGGAACAAAGGTCAGACCTCTGCAAAAGCTTAAATACAGGTCTGAATTTACAGCAACCCTAGGGAAATCAGAGAAAAACAATTTTACTGGAGCAAGAAGGGTGCAGAGAATGAAACAGACTTTCTGGCCAGAGAGAAGAGGAATGAAATATAAATCTGCCAGCCTAAGGAACTACATAGCATGTGGCTCTCATCCACTCTGCTTTTTGCTTCATATGCAAAGAGGCTGCAGAATTAGATTCTCTAATCCAAATGCTTTAGGACTGACTGTCTAATTTCCCTTGGAAATTCATTAGGTTTTTTGGGTTTGTTTTTTTTAATGAGTGGTAATGCTGCTTGCATTTTTTGGTTATGGGAAGATTAAATGAAGGAAATCTTTGCCTAGAATAATCATCATTACTTAACCTAAATTTATTCCATTCCCCTGAAACTTTGAAAAAGTGCAGCTCTTTGGTTGCTGAAGTTACACTGAAGTAAAACTCAGCAACTTGCTAAAATATTGCCATATGAGTAGAAATATTCAGCTCTGAGGAACTGATGTGGTGGAGGAATAAAAGGTTGTTTGTTAGTGCTGGCTGGCACTGGGTTTTAAGCAATACCAACAAGCCTGCCAACAAGAAGCCGATAACAAGGCTTTCTGAATGTCTTCCAAAGCTTCACAGAAATACTTGCTTGCATAATGTTTTACACTTAAGCTCTTAAAAGTCCACCAGAGAAAAGTGGCTTTAAATCTTTGCGAGCACACCACACACAGACGTATGCACACAAAGCAGGAAGAAAACTGACATTGAACAAGAAATTTTTAAAGTTTAAGATGTTTGCAGATTGAATGTACACAATAAGATAGAAGTTTCTGCTCTGTATTCTAATTTCTCTCCTGCAGTACACGAATGGCTTAACATCTTAGTTGGATTTAGGCTCCTGGCTGAACTACACTTACACTTTAGGTATTTCTCAGTGTCTTAAACCAAGGGAGAACTTGAAGCATGAACTTGAAGCACTTTTTCCCTTCCCTTCCATTCTTCTTTTTTCCTTCCTGGTAGTACAGTTTTATCTGTAAAACTTTTGTTCCTGTGTGTGAGGCTTCTGCTACTTGCCAGCATAAAATTTCAGGCAAGCTGCTCTCTATATGGTGCTCCTGATGCCTTTCAGTCTTGAGCTATAAAATTGCTTCTTGTTCTAGCCTGAGCTCTCCAGGGCAGGACTATGTCCCTGAAAGTTGTGTGTATGGAAATTAAAAACCAGTTAGTTTAGGGAGGTGGGACCAGAGCAAGGGCTATAGTCCTACAACATAAATTTGAACCTGGATCTCTAGAAGTAAAAACCTACTGTAGGCAGCATTCCTTCAAATTAAACTATCATGGGCAAAATCCTATTTCCTAAAACATTTTATCAAAATGTGGAGTGAAATCCTGGCCCTGTTTTGTCAGTAGCAGATCTCCTATTGTTTTAATCAGCTGCTTTATTCCATGCAGCAATAATCTGTCTTATCCCTGTATGGCATTTCCAGACTGCACACAATTCAGTACATGCACAGTAAATCTGATTCAGTGTGGCTGCCAGTTGATAACATTCTCGGATGCCTGGAAATCCCAGATAAACATGGACAGTTTTAGAATTAAGAAATTCTAAAATTCTGTCAAGACAAAATTTCTGGATAGAAAGGGAAGAAATCTTTGGGAAGCCCTGGTATATAATGATGAACCTTTAGCCAGGTCAATATTGTCTTACAGAAGACTCAGAGCCTTTGACTTTATACCTGCTTTTGATTTGTACACAACTGAAACAGATTAATTTTTTTTTAAAGTCATGGCAGAAATGTGGTGTACTGCGAAATGTCCTGTGCCCTGTCAAGTAATGAAACTCCCTGATTTCAGATGGTCCTCAAGCCTGTGAAGAAGCACCAACCATGTCCAGCTTAAGGGGCACCCCACCCACGCCTTTTGTTTTTCTCCATAAGGAATGTGGAAAGAGGCATCACAAGGTGAAGGAAGGAGATGCACAGTGAGTGGCTTATTTGGAGACCCAGAGCCCAGTGACATGGGATTTCTCTACTGCTCCTGCTAACAGTCAAATATTTCGGCTGGAGCACATGCTGTCCTGGAAGCATAGGGAAAACTCTTTTTTTTCTACTAAAGGGAATAAGGTTGAAGTAGTGAAGATTTTTGCCTGCTCAAGGAAAAGTTTCAAGTGCTCTTGGGAGTGAAAAACAGAATAATACAGGCTAGTTTGAAGCAGTGATGCCATATCAGACTGCTGGAAGCAGGAAGAGCTGTTTCTTCAAGGCACCCAAATTAAATTTTTCCTCCCCATGTGAGGCTGGTCCTGCTAACTGCTCATCAAGTGACTTGAGACATCAAATGACCTGATCACAGTCACAGATCACAGACTTGTGAGTCTGAACTGGCTCAGAACAGATTCCAACACCTTTGAAAGCGGAGCTGTAGGACAGAAATTACATGTAGAAGCGCTAGTGGAAATGCAAAATTGATTTAGATATCTGAATTTCTTTTTCAGTAATAGCTGCTGCCCTGGAGGTGAGGCAAGAAATGTTAATGTGCCTGTTCTAGAGCTGTTCCCCCATTATGTCCGGGGACAGGTGTAAAAACAGACTTTGAAAGAAGCAGTTGGAGCATTGCAGTGTCTTTTGTCTGATAAAGATGGAGGAAAACCAAAGATTTTCCACCTACGCTCTGCAGAAAGGAGGAACGAATCTCATGGGAGAGGGGGAAAGCAGGACCCAAATATTTCAATGTCCTTCAAAATCGTTGTTCAAACTGGGAGTCACTGCTGAGTCTGGAGCAGTGCCCAGGTAGTGCCATCCTCAGAGCCTGAGCAAGGGTTTATCTTAGACAGTCAGCACCAGCACCAGTGGAGAGAGCTTGCCCTGCACAGCTCACACACCTCAGTCCCTGCACCCTGGGCCTGATTTCCACCTCTCGCCCAGAATTGTGGGCAGCACAGTCACAAAACCCCCTGGAAAGAGAGGGGAGGAAGGGACCATAAGCAGAAGAAACAGATGAAGTTCACTTTCTACATCTGTTTTTTATTGAGGGAACTGTTACTGTGAGTAAAGTCAGCTGAGACATCCCAAGTGATTGCAGCTTGAATTTTTAAGCCAGGCTATAAATATCTGGGTTTTTTAAACAGTGATTATTGTTTATGTTTTCTTCCTATTTACTCTCCTTTGATTTAGTGGCACAGGGAGGTTTGTATCACTTCAGTGTGTCAGTTGGAAGCAGCCATCAGCTATGTTGCAGATGATCTCTCCTGCATGACACAGTTCAGGATTGTGCTGTCTGTCTCCTCTCTGCTTCGTGACCCCAGGTGGCTCAGAAGTACTTTGGGTCAAACTTATTATATACTATTCACTATCCCAATAAACAAGTAGCGTGTTGTCACATTTGGAGTGCTGCGTATTTTTCTAGTAATTATGCCTTATTATATATTTACTATTCAGAAAATGCAGGTGTGGGCTGTTGAACTTGGGCCAATGAGAATTCGCCAAACTGGCAGCAATTGCTTGGTGAGTCATGTTTCACTGTCTGTTGGTTTTATAACTGTTTTCACTACTAATTTAGCTCTGCGATGCAATATGCAATTAGTCCTATTATGGAAGCAGCTGTATTCAGTTTTACAATGGCACTTTCCCCCTTGGCTTGTACCAGAGCCTGTTGTGGTTCTGCTGATTTGATGACTGAAGTTGTAAAGTGGTATCTGGATGAGCCACAGCAAGCCATGAGCCTCATACAAATATGATTCTTCTCATACACCACTGCTCTAATGCTATTTCTTACAGCCCAATTAGAAATGCGGTCACAGAGAAAAGCTGTTTCTTGCTACAGTAAGTAGTACTGTCATGCTGCGATTTGTTGCCTTGTTGGTATCACCTCTGTGGTCTTGCTGCTTATTATAAATAACATTTGGTAGCCAGAACCTGGAAAAAAAAAATAAATAAAGCTTCTGTTTGGAAATAAGCATCTGCTTGGAAATGAGCATTTCCAGGTTTCAAAAATTGGTTTCCAAGCCATAGGCCCTGGACGGTGGCCACAGGAATGAAGTAGGGCCATGTGGGGATGGTGGCTGATGTGGACAATAGGAGATTTTGAGCTTGAGCCAATGAAGCCCCAGCTTGTGATTGTAGTGACAGTGACAAACCAAGGTTTTTCAGGCTCACTGAATCCTCCTGGGGTCCGTGCCCAACCCTAAAACACCTAATGTCACTGTCATGGTTGGTCCCTACACAAAGCACTTGGATAACAAGCATGAGAAGCCATTCTCCAAAATTATACAAGAGAACAGCCAAGTAAATACAAATATCAATTACACTAATTAGCTGCCTTTGCTGTCAACAAGGACATTATGGAAATCAAATACATATTGCTTATTAGTTTAATATGTACTAGAGCCACTCTGTTAAAAAGAGCAGGATCTTGAAAAATCACTGAGAACATTCACTACATTTTTTCTGCTGTGTTATTACCCATTTTCACACCCATACATATGTTCTGGTTTTGTTGTGTGTCACACAAAATGGTAATTTGGTGGTGAAAAAATGAGAAATCATGACATTTCACATGTGTTTTTAGTAAAACAACAATTTTCTTCCTAAAGGGCCCCAGTTTTCTTCCTCAGAAATAGGGCTATTTACAATGAAAATGTTCCTGTTGTGGTGGAATAATGACACAAAGAAAGGCACCAGGCTGAATACGGCGAAGAGTAGTTGAAACACCTCTATTTCCAGTGCTTTGAATGCCAGGTGAGCTGAATTGAAGCTTCTAAACCACCACCTGGGAAACCAGTGCTCACCAGCAGCAGAGCTGGCCCCAGCAAGAGCCCATTCACACCAGGATTGTTTCTGACTACTGTTGCCCACAGTTATCATTCTGGTCAGACTATTACAGCAGAAACTATTTTGCAGGAACTTTTCGCTATGAGAAACAAATAAAGTCTCTGCCCTGCAGAGAATAACCATTTGGGAGAGCTGGACTGATGGAGAGTTGGTAGTTTGCCCAGAGCTTATCATTTTCTATCCAGAGGCTGGCTTTATGCTAGAGCAAACAGCTGGAGTTGTGCACTGTATTTCATTGCAAGCATGTAAAACAACAATGAACTTTTATGGTTCTATAAAGATTTGCAAAATTATTCCCAGGTCTAAAGTTTAATTGTTTAATGTCACAAAATGACTTTTCAATAACTGAGCACTGTGGAGTGGCAGAAGTTAATCACTCGACTGAAGTGAATTAAGATTTTCTAAAGCTACATTTATCACTGTAATTTCTGGCTAATTTCATTTTCCATTCATAAAAGATGATTTCAGTTTCTGCATCTCTATGAGCCGTGGAGAACATGCCTGTTTTAGAAGACGTGTTTTTGTCAAGCAATGTCAAAGGTGATGTACATACTGATAACAGGAGCATGCTAAGCTCATCTTAGCAATGCATTCCACATGCCTCTGCACTTGAGTCCACTAGCTCTTCAAGATCTCTAGTTCTTTTAAAGCTCAGTGGGCCAAATTTTCTGTGTTCACTTTGCCTTAGGTATTCTGGGCTGGCATCAGGAAGTGAAATACAACAACAGCCTTGCTTGAAACAAGAGTTAGCCAGGATAGGCTTATTTGCTTAAATCAAATGTTGTGAGCCAAAAAAGCCTATTTCTAGTGGCCACTTAACTCCTAGAATAGGTGAGGGATGCCTCAGTACATCCCTTCTTTTCTTTTGCTTTCAGCTCCCCAGAAGAGGATACAGTTACTTTAAATTTAGCCATCTAGAACTAACCCGAAGTCACATGTCATTGAAGAAAGTTGTCTAAGCAATAGCAATAGTCAGTGAAAGGAAAATGGGTGTGTGTATGGCTTGCTTTATCCCAGTTATCTTCACTGGCTATAGTTGGAGCCCAGGCTGAAGCTGGTAGGCAGAGCAAAGGGAGTCAAAAGTACATGTGCCTCTCCCACACACTCCTTGAGCCTCCTGTTAAGGCTGTCCTGTTGATAGCCTGGCAGTGCCTGGCAGCTCTCCACCTTTTTTCAGTACTTCACATTAAAAAGTCTCTAGGAAATATGCATAATCCATTCTGCAGATACCTAACCGCAAACTACAGGACCTAAAATGCTCCCCAACTTACCAGGTCAAGAAACTCAGATGGGAACCTCTGCATCCCTAGGACTCTGCAGTTTTCTTGCTTTCCTGGGTCAGGCAATTAGTCCTAAAGAGGGATTGGAGAGTCACTCATAGCCTTCTCTCAAGTGGTCACTCACCTACCAAGTGCAGCTCCCAGCTTGGGCTGGATGTCCCCATCACTGCAGGGAGATATCCCACTGTTCTTGTGCCAAAAATGCTCATGGTAAAGGCAAAAGGGACTGCTGTCCTTGAGCCAAGAATCCCAGCATCCAACACACATTTTGTAGATTATAGCTTTTTGTCGCCTTGTTTTCCAGCCTTCAGCCTTGGAGTCAGAAATTTCATGTAAACAAAGTAATGTTTACAGAACTTTTATCATGTTTTTT
>VZUI01033110.1:0-37955 GCA_013401135.1 Cettia cetti
CGGGCCGCCCCGGGCCGGCAGGGGGCGCCGCCGGCGGAAGCGGCGCGGGCGGAAGCGGCGCCGTCACCAGGTAACCGGGTCGGTGTCGGGGCGATGAGCGGCGGGGCCGGGCGGCGGCGGCGTTTGGTTCTGCACGTGGACCTCAACAACACGGTGGTGGTGGCGGACACGGTGACGGGGCAGGCCCCGCGAGCGGCGCTCAACACCTTTCTCAGCACCGTTACCTGGGGCCGCGCCGGGGCCGCCGGTGAGCGCCGGGGCCGGGTGTACTGGGGACCCGGTGTGGCGGTGGCGGGGGCTGAGCACGTTCCTCTTTTCTAGGCGAGTGGGAGTGGGTGAGCGACCGCCCGTCCCTGCGCCCTCCGTGCCCTGGCGCCCTCAGCTACTACAGCCGCCACGGCCGGGACCCCGCCTTCACCGAGGCCGGCCCGGGCCGGCGCTTCCGCGACCTCCACGCCCGCCACCTGCGGCTACTGGAGTGGCCGGGCCGGCCGCAGGAGTCGTTGTCAGTGGCAGGGGAGCCCGGCAAACGCTACCACCTGATCCTGCCCTCCTTCTTCCGCCTCCTGGACACGCTGCACCGGGATGGCAGGGCATTCGCCGTTGTCTTCAGGACCTTCGGCACTGACCTGCCCCGCGCCCTGCAGGCCGTCAGCAGCGCTCTGGACGGGCAGCACCCCCAGTTCCCTGCCCTGCGGGATGTGGCGGTGAGTGGTACCTTGAGGGTCTGTCATGATGGGAAAGGGCAGCCGAATGGTCCCACGGAGCCTCCCCTCATGTCAGACTGCTCTCCAATGTCAGACTGCTCTCCAACTGCTTGTCCAGACTGCTTTTAAAAGCACCGGGTTCTCTGGATGCAGCAGTTAGCTGTGAGAGAGATGTGCATGCTGATCCTATGTGGAACCTTCTCCTCTTGGGGTATCCCGTGTTGGACAGATCATGCCTTCTCCCGAGGAGGGGCTGCTGCAGCAGAGCAGAGCTCCCTGGACCAGAGCCGATCGCGGCTGCGCTCTCCCCCCACTGGCAGCACACTGGGCAGGAGTGCTGGGAATGAGCTTTAGAAGATGCTTTAATTATTCCTTGGAGTGTTTTCAGTGATTGAAATGGGGGCAGTGTGCAGCTAGGAGGTCATTCCTTTCCATCCCTGGGGAGGGGATGAATTTTGGTTGGATGCATTCCATGCCTCCTCTTGTCATTTTCCCAGCACCATCCTCCCACACTCTCATACCTCCCTGCTGTTTGGTGTCTCTGCCAATGCTTGAAACAACCTGTCTGCTTTGGAAACATTTCCTTCCCCATTTTCTGTGGTCCTGCAGCTCCCTGTGAACCTTACCCCTGGCCAGATACGCTGCAGCAAGCGAGAGGTGGTGTTAACACGGGGAGCAGAGTGTCTGGCCACCCGGGAAGACAGAAGAAAGCTTTACAACTACTTCAGCTCCTTTAAGGGAATTGGAGGTTTCCAAGACCACTTTGACTGGTGAGAAAGAGAGCATCAAGGAAGTGGATTGGGCATTATCTTCTTTCCTGTGATCATCTTAGTTTCTGGGATAGCTCCTAGTTTTGAAGCCTTTATATTGTTGGGATCCCTATCACTTAGGCACTCCCCATTTTGCCTGTGGGCAGCCTGATGGGACTCACACCGTTCCTGGGGTCCCCATCCCCTGGTGTACCTCCTGCTTTTCTCCAAAGACCCCCTGATTTTTCACCTTGATGCAAAATGCCTCATTCCTAGGAGGCCATGGGCAGCAGGACAGGACGTTCTTTGTCCTGCTTCCCTCGCTCAGAGGGAGCCCTGGGCCTGTAGTACAGTCTGCCATTACCTGGAAGGTGTCACCCTCTCCCTCCTCTGACTGTTCCTTCTCCAACTTACTGTTTCAGGTGGGCCAGAAATCAGTTCTCTTCCCAGGGTGGGAAGCCCCTGTGGATAGACCCCCATGATCCTGACATTCACCACATCTTCATTGATGACAACATCCGTCTGGATGATGGAGACACCATTGTTCACCCCCAGGTAAGTGCCTGGAGGCCTCTCTGGCATCAGCAAGCTGCACTAGGGGTGTCCCTGGCAAGGTCAGACATGCTTTGTCCCCTTTGCATGATGTTGCAAAGAGGGGTCAAGGCATTGCCCTGGTGTCACTGCATCCTGTGCCACCAGTGTCGGTGGCAGCAATGCACAGAGAGGGTGAAGTCAGCAATGCACAGCAGGTGCTGGCTGCCTGTGCTCCCCACTGAGTCAGCCCTGCACTTGGAGGCATCAGCAATGATATCAGGGCTGTCAGCCCCATCACCCATATGAATTAAAGGGCTTTGTTTGTGGGGAGCACACTTGGGAAACAAAATGTTTATGCAGACAACTGTGCCTGGCCGTTGGACAGCTGTCAATGCTCAAACAAGAGCTGCAGCTCCACAGGCAATCCTCACCCCCTGCCTGTTTCCATCCATGTGGAGACAGTGCAGGGGGGAAAACGTGGCAGCCAGTGAATTGTGTGCAGTGTTTGCCAGGTAGCCCAGGAATGGCAAGGGGTGGGATGCTCGTTGGATATTCCCTTCCATACAAGCTTTCTCAGCTTACACATTTGTAGCTGGTGACAGGAGTTGTTATTGGCTGCACAGATCTGTTAGGAATAGGCTTTAGTCTGTGCTATGCCTGCTTGAGGGGAGCCTCTGCAATGGCTGCTGCATGCAGATCTGCAGCAGCTGGAGCGTGGCTCACACAGCTCCACTTGCTTCAGCCTTGGGCTATTTGTCTGATCAAGGAGTTCCTCCTTTGGCATTGGTAGCCTGTGCAGCTGGTCAGTCAGGCTGCTCTGCTGATCTCCTGGCAGCCATGCAGCCAGCCCTGAGGCTGTTCCCATGCTGAATCACACAGGTAGGGTCTAGTTATGATAGCAGCAGACCTCATGGGATGTCAGCCAAGCATCTTCTCGGCAAGGCTCATCCGCACTGCTGGGACCTTGCTGTCCTGCAGCCAGGATCAGTAGGTGGAATGCCATTCTCCTCTTGCGTCACCAGCTCTGCAGGGCTGTCCCCAGGTCAGTGATGGTGACAGAGCAGCCCTAGGAGTGAAACAAATTGCTAGGTTTTAAATGGCTTTAAGCAGGCCATGGTGAAGATCAGAAGGTGAAATCCCTGTTCCGTCCTGTGGCAGCTAAAGGAGGCAGCTCTGCTGGCAGAGATTTGCCCAGAGTCAGCTGCTCCTCAGAGCCATTCTCTTCCAGCTGCATGGTGTGGCCTGTTTCCTTAAGGGAGCAGCAGGCACATGTGTGACATGCTGGTTAAGAGTCAAAGCCACTTTCTGGGAGAGGTGGAAATCTCAAGAAACTTCACCTTCTGCAGTGAAGATAGGATCATGCTTCCCTCTGCCCCCGACACACAGCCAGCCAGCACGGAGGCGCCTGGCTGAGGGGAGGGCAGAGCACACCACAGGGCGTGTGTGTTGCTGCCAGGCTCTGCTTTCCCTGCAGGTGTTCTCGGAGCAGGGCAGCAGCAGTCCCAGGAGCGTGCCCACCTCAGAGCTGTACAACATTTGCCTGGTGCAAACCAATCTTCTGGAAGCCATTGCTGATGAGGACTATTTCCTGCGCTGTGTAAGGAGGTGTGAGGAGAACTATGACCGCTACCTGTCCTGTATGGAGAAAGACACCCCAAGGCAGCAGTGGGATGGACAGTGATACCACCTCATGGAGCTGAGTGGCTCCAGACTGGGACACCACCCGCTTCCTGCTGCATGCAGGCAAAGTCCCAGGCAGTCTCCTGCTTCAAGTTGTTACCTCTCCAATGTGCATTGTGGGTGTTCAGTCCTATCAGGAGCTTCCATGAGCAAACATAAGCATCCTGGGAACTTGTGTGAAGGGATTCTTGGAGGAAATGGTTTTCAATTCTTTGGCAGCGTTGCCCATGGTGCCCACTTCCATGTGAGGGCTGGGGCTTACCATCCGCCAGCATTCGCCAGGCAGGTCCCTTCCACCATACTGTGATGCGGGCAGCCTCGCAGTGTTCACACCTCCCTTCCCGCTCCTGCAGTGATGGCTGGTGCAGAGCAGGTGCCAGGGTGAATGCAGTGTTATCAGCAGCATCCCCAGGTGGCATTTGTGGTGTGGTGTTCTCGCCAGATGCCTTGTCACTTTTGTCTGTTTTTAAAGCAAACCTTTTTAGCTCATTTCTGTGTGAGTTTGCTGCCTGCCCTTGGCTCTGCCTGTGCTGGTGGGTGGGAAGCGCCTTTCCCAGCGTGTTCATTTGCCTGGCTCAGCCAAGTGGGGACAAGTGTTGGTAGAGGGTTTGAGACCCATGTTCACCTTTCCTGACACTGCTGAGAGACCCCAGCAAGGTCGTGCTCAGAGTAGGGCTGAGCTCATGTTCTGTCCCTGTAGTGGTGACAGGACAAGGGTCCTTTCTAGGGTAGGACGGTGGTTTCCTGACTCTCGAGCCCGGCACTGTGTGGCTCTGGCAGTGGCAGCGTGCAGCAAGGGAGGGCACGCTGGGGTTTCTCCAGCCCCTCTCCCTGCGATGGTTCCAGGGTCTCTCCAGCCCCTCTCTCTGCGATGGTTCCTTCCCGGCGAGGTGAACGCGGCAGGGGTACGGCGGGCCGGTGGCACCGGGAGGGCCGGGCGGAGGGAAGCGGGGCAGGGCAGGGGGGCCGGGGCCGACGCGGCGCCGCCCCCACCGGCAGCGGGCGGGCCCGAGGCGGGCGGAGGCGCGGAGCGGCGGGGAGAGCGGCGGAGCGGACGGAGAGGTGAGCGCGGTTCTGGTCCCAGTCCCGGTCCCTGCCTCTGTCCCTCTCCCGGCGGCGGGGCGGTGCGGAGCGGGCAGGCTGGGCACGGCGGAGCGGCCGTCCGGGGTTGCGCGCGGGAGTCCGGCTAGCGCCGGGAGTGCGGGCGTTGCAGCGGAGCCCGGGGGTCGCCGGTACCTGCGAGCTGTGGGCGGGAGCCCAGTGGGTGCGGGCTGCGGGGCAGTGCGCCGGAGCCCCGGGGGCTGCGGGCGGGAGCGCGGGCAGCGCCGGCGGTGAGGACGGTGTGCCGAGAGCAGGAACCTGGCGGGGTCTGGATTGTGAACGGGAAGCCTCTGCCGGGTATGGACCCGGGGGATGCGGGTAGAGAGCCCGGGCGCACGTGAGTCCCAGTGAGTGCGGACTGTCAACCAGCAGCACCGGGTAGTGGGAGCCCGGGGTGCGGGAACCTCGGGAAGCAAGAGCACTGATGCGTGCGGGCAGAGAACCCCAGGGAGTGGAAGCCCGGAGGAGGCGGACAGGGAGCCGTGGGGCGCAATCGGGAGCCCGGAGGGGGTGGGCAGACAGCCCTGGGATGCAGCGCGGTCCCCCGCTGAGCAGGAGCTGTCGCACCGTCAAGGGGAGCTGGCTAGCTGGGGCTGAGGGAGCGGTGGGTGCCTGGGCTCTGACTCGGATGCTCTCCCCGCAGGAGGCCGTGGGCCGGACCAGTGGCGAGCCAGGCCGGATGGGCGGCACGGCAGGGCCAGAGCCCGGGGACCCCCAGGGCGGCTGAGCTGGCCCATGGCGGCGGGCGCGGGCGCCTTCGCGTGGGCCACCTTCCCCGCCATGCCCACGCGGCGCGTGTACTGCAGCGCCGCGCACCGCGACGGGCAGCTCTTCGTGCTGGGTGGCTGCGGGGGCGGCGGGCGAGCCCTGGGAACTGCTGAGGTGCTCGACCTCCCAGCCCAGCGCTGGACCACGCTCCCACCACTGCCCACGCCGCGGGCCGGCGCTGCTGCCCTCGTCCTGGGCAAGCAGATCTTGGTGGTGGGCGGTGTGGATGCGGCACAGAGCCCCCTCGCCTCCGTTGAGGTCTACCACGTGGATGAGGGCAAGTGGGAGAAGAAGGCGGCATTGGCTCAGCCCTCCATGGGCATCTCAGCTGTGCAGAGAGGTGAGGGATAGGAAAATGTTGTGACTCTTGCTCAAAGTTTGCTGAGCATCCTTGGAGTCTTGGCACAACGCAGCGTGCCAGGAGCCAGGGTTGGTCCCTGTATGTGGTGCCCATGTCTGCTCCCTGGACAGGCATGCTGTGGCATGGACCAGGCTGCAGTGTGGTGGGCAGGGCAGAGGAGATGTCAGGACAGTGGTGGGAGTGGGCAGGGGTGCCGGCCGCACTGGAAGCAAGAGCAGGATTTGGCAGTATGGCTGTGTTGCCATGGTGTCTCCAGGGAGATGATACTGCTGAGAATAATTAGAGGATGGCCCTGTGCTCTTCTCTGTGCCTGATGGATGGGATGGAGAGGGGGGCGAGAGGGTCCCACTGCAGTCAGGGCATTGCTAGGCTCAGGCCTGGCTGTACTCACTGTTTCCCAGCCACCCTGGAGCAGTGTTTGGCTGTGGGTCTTGGCAGTACCTGTGCTGCCTGCCCTGGAGGGCATGGGGGGGGACTCCCAGCCGTTTGGTGCTGCCCACAGATCCCACTGCCTCACTGCTGCCTCTTTTCCAGATGGGGTTGTCTACGCGCTGGGGGGAATGGGTGCAGACACCTCTCCCCAGGCACTGGTCCGTGTCTATGAGCCGGCAAAGGACCATTGGCAGCCCCTACCCTCCATGCCCACCCCGTGTTACGGGGCCTCTGCCTTCCTGCAGGGAAACAAGATCTTCGTCCTGGGTAGGTGCTGCTGGGGCAAACCAAGCTTCCCTTGTGCCTCTACCCTCCCCTTCCTCTGTTCCCAGGTCAGAGAATGACCTGCTGCACCTCAGGGTGGCCCCATGCTGCCCAGCACTGCAGCCAGTGGGTCCCATCCTGCTTACTGAGCACACCAGTGCCAGCTTGGGGCACTGGCAGCTACATTTCCTCTGTGCACAGGAGGCCGGCAAGGCAAGCTGCCTGTCACTGCTTTCGAGGCCTTTGACCTGGAGACAAGGAGCTGGACACGCTACCCCAGCGTGCCCAGCCGCCGCGCCTTCGCCGCCTGTGCCATGGCTGATGGGGTTGTCTTCAGCCTGGGTGGGCTGCAGCAGCCAGGACCCCACAACTTCTATTCCCGCCCCCATTTTGTGAACACCGTGGAGATGTTTGATCCTGCGCAGGGTGAGCTCCGTGTCATTCTGTGGGTCCAGAATGATTCTGTGGGTTGGTGAGGGGTGTCTGTGCCTGAGGGACATGATTATCTGAGCTTTGAACATCAGCCCCTTGCATCTCTGGTGAATCCTACCCTGTGCTCCCCGGTGCCAGGGAGTCATTAACATGGGGGTGTGCTGGCCTTGGTGTGTAGAGGGGAAACCTCAGCGGGTGATGCTCGCTCCCTCTCATACCCAGGTGTGTGGAGAAAGCCAAGCCGTACCATCCGTATGAAAGAGAAGAGAGCTGACTTCGTGGCTGGATGGCTGGGAGGAAGAGTGGTGGCCGTGGGTGGCCTCGGTAATGCTGGGGGTAGACGTGTGGCCATGTTCCCATCCCCATTCTTTGTGCCACGTCAGTGATCTGCATGGCAGTAGGGAGGTTGGCTGTGCAAATGCAGGGTGTTACTGCAACACTGTCTGCAGCAACGTCTCTCCATGCCCTCACAAGTGCTGGGGAGAGACCCTACTGCCCTGTCCCACTGGCTGACCCACTGTGCCACCTGCCTCTTTCACCCCCCAATCAGGCTTTTCCCAGCTAATGTGCAGCATGCTGGGCTCTCATAGCCCATGGCGGCTCAGCTCTGCTGTGCTGGGTTGCAGTGCTGCATCCCTCTCCCGAGAGAGCTGGGGAAAGGTTAGTGCTGTCACTTGGCAGAGGGAATACAGCAGGAAGGGCTGCCTAGGGAGCCTGGTGCCAGCCACAGCACCCCCAGCCCTGCAATGAGGGCTGCCAGACCCCCAAGATCACTGTGGGAATAGGGAATGGTGCTGGCTGCTTCCCTGCAGCGTGGCATTGTTCCTGAGTCCTGCTGCAGCTGGAGCTGCCCTCCCTTATCCCTGCAGAGTGCTGGCACAGGATGGGGGGAGGGTGAGGAGTGGTTGAGGGGGCAGAACCAGCAGATGTGGCATTAGTGCCAGCAGCCATCCCTATGGGGATTCTGCTAATCCTCTTGTGCCCCCACTAATTGCCTCTGGGATCTCAAAGCCTGTGCAGCTGAGGGCTCCTGTTGAGGAATCAAAGGGATGTGGAGGGGGAAAGGCAGAGCCTGGGGTGAGGGACAGGGAGTTGCACAGGGGCTGATGTTGCTCTGTCTTCCACAGGGAACCAGTCCTGCCCACTGGACTCAGTGGAAGGGTTCAGCCTCTCGCAGAAAAAGTGGGAGCCGCTGCCCCCCATGCCCACTGGCCGCTGCTCCTGCTCCAGCTGCCCGGCGCCCAGCCTGCTCTTCATCATCGGTGGTGTGGCCCAGGGTCCCAGTGGCGCTGTCGAGGCTCTGTGCCTGCGTGATGTGCCCTGAGTGGGACCCCGGGGACCAGCCCTGGCCAAGCACCAAGTGCCTGAAGATGGGGACAGGGTGTGTGAGCACCCATGTGTTCACCCAGGGTGACCTGGCTCCAAGAAACCTGTCCCATGATGCCAGGCACCAGAGCATTTGTGGGTTTGGGAACTCCCAGCTCCTGCAGTGCTGTGGCAATGAAGCCCAGGGCAAACTCCTGCCTGGTGGGATGGCCATCGCCAGCAGTGTGGAGGGAGCAGTGGTGGCAGGACTGCTGCTGGCCTCACTGCCCTGTCTGGCCCCATCTGTGCCACGGCGTATCCGTGCCGTGTGTGTAGCAGTGAGTGCTGTGTCGTCGTAGACCCAGTCAATGTCTCATGTAGCACAGAGGTGCCCTGTAGCTCAGTGCCTGGGAGGTGATGTAGCACCTCAAATAAATTAAATGTGGAATTTTATCCCACTGGAGTCCTGTCATCTCTGGTTATCCTATTCCAGGCAGACACATGCCTCAGCCTGTCAGGAAAACCCCTTCCAAGGCAGAGTTCAGTGGCCCCATACTGTGGAGCAGGGGTAGCTCTTGTTCTCCTCACCTCCAGGGTGAGCGGAGCAATATGATGTAGAGATCCAGTCCTTGTTTGGAGAGGTGGAGCTAAGCAGTGGCTGTCCTGCCTTGGCAGCCTTGTTCCTGCTTGGCCTCCTGTGGGTGAAGAGGCTGTAGGGGCTGAAGGCAGCAGCAGGAGTGGGACTTCTTTTGGAGGAAGGCAGGGAATGATGAGGGCTCCCAGGATGCTGAGAGAAATAAGGGATCCCTGATGTCAGGGCTCATGGACCCTATCCAGCACGACAGCCTCATCTCAAAGAATGGACCATAGCTGGTGTGGGGGAGAGCTGGGTCCAAATATGTCCAGCTTCTGTAGGACAGGAGCACTGCAATCCTGCTTACTGGCAACCAGGAAGGGAATGTAAACTCCATACTGGTGGTGTCTGTGGGGAGGTGTTTAGGGGTGCTTTGCGAGATTGAGTGAGGTGATGCTTGAATTACCCAGTGCTATGGGCTCACCTGAACCTTCCTGCTCCTGGCTCCACAGAGTCCCACACCCAAAGCAGAAAGCAGGTGAGGCAATTGATCCTTCATTGGTACGTTAGAAAGATCTCACAAGTCCAGGTAAATATCAAGTACAGATGCCTGACCTTTCAGAGAAGACAGCACAGCCTGAGCCTCGGATGGGCTGCTAGCCTGTAGAGCCTGGATACTGAATCCCATCAGAGTGTGGCAGCATCTGACACACTGCTGGGGCAGCTGTGCCATGTCCTGGGGGCATCACAGCATGGGGAAAGTTGGAAATTATTCATAAAAGAGCATTCAGAAGACAGTTTCGTGTTGCTGCTCCATTGCCTCTGGTGCCCACCTGGCACAGTGACTGCAGGGTCCATCCTGATGCATTGCATGACTGCCTGTAATTTGGGAGGAACAGCCTGGGATACCTAGGCTGGTGGTACCTCAGCTGGAAGCATCCTTGCGTCTGCCTCTGGAGTTGCCATAGAAACCACCGTTGTGCCAGAGCCAGCATCAACAGTGAGCCCCAAATTAGAGCCGGGAGGATGCACTGGCAGCCGGGGAGGGGGTCAGTGGTTTGTGCTGTCGTCAGGGGCTGGACAGAGGGGCACCTCCTCTGAGCACAATGTTGAGTATTTCCCATGCCTGTGCTCAGACTCTGGTGGGCTTGTCCTTCTCAGGTTCCTGGAAGGTGATAGACCCCTTGCTGCCACTTTGGTACATCTCCCCACCCTGAAAGCTCTGTCCAGAAGCCACCAAGGCATGTAATAATTCCACTCCTGCTAAACCTTTAGTCATGGGGGACCCTAAATCATGGAACTGCATTGGAAGCATAGGCCTGATTAATTAGCTTTTCCCATAGGAGCATCGCATGAATGGGATAAATCAAGATGCTGAATCACTGGCAAATTGACATCCCTATGTGCCAACTTCACAGGCTCCCTCCTCCTGATGGGGTGCCCAAGGCTACTTTACTAAACCCAAGGTGGTGGCAGCTGCAAGAGCCAGAGGATGCTGGAGGGCAAAGCTGGAGCTCAGGAGCCCCTCACTGTTGCGGTGTTTCCAGCTGTGAGGCTGATGATCCCCACCCCATAGGGGTTTGCCCCTCTGTCAGCAGCACTTTGCCTCCTGCACACACTTTACTGGCACACTGGCCCACCAGAGTGCCACTTGGCTTGGCTCCTCCACCTGAGTGGAACAGGAATCTGTGACCTCTCATTAAGTGTGGATTTCTCATTCTTTTCTATTTCTGCTTTTGAGCACAAGTCCAGAATCTCATTAGAATGAGGGGAGAAAAATTATGACCACTTTTACAGACTGACATGTTATTAACTGAAGAGCTCCTGTGAATTTCTAATGAAATATGCTCTGCAGTTAAAAAAGTTGAAAGTAAAATAAAATAAAAAAATAGTTGAAAAATAAAAAGTACATTGCTGTCTACCTCCTGGAAGCTTCTGCTAATTTTTACTAAAGGAAAGACTGCAAGTATCTGGCCACCCTCCCTAATGCTAGAAGCCCAGATTGTTATTTCAGATATAAGAAGAGCTATGAGCCAGCTCCCAGCAACGTGGTTAATCTCCCCAGAGCATGTTATGCATGGGGGAGATGGAAATGGAGGTAGCTGTCAGACCTATAATTAAAAAAATGTGTTTCCGTATAGAAATTTCTTTCCGTTGTCAGGAGAGATGGAAATACAAAAATCTCATTTATCATATTCCACAAACTTGCCAGACGCTCATACCAGAAGGCTCCAGCCACATCAGAAATAGGAATAGCTCTTTCTAAGTACCTAAAATAACGTGTCGAGCCTTATCGCCAGTGCCCACAGCACCAGCAATTCCTTTTTTAATGGCAGTGGAAGTACTGCAAATGGGTACAGGACTCTACAATCTCTTCTGCAGGGAGATCTGGGCCAACTTCTCAATCACGAGCAATAAAATGGTGGGAAATCACTGTTTATGATGCAAGGCCATATAAGGCCTGGATGCACAGCAAGGCTCTTGGCAGCAGTGCCGTTACCGGCCTGTACAACAGAACCATAGGCAGTTCAGGAGCAGAAAAAGGTTTTTATTTACTTAAAAATCGCAATAAAGATCAACATTTCCATCAGCTTGGCACTCTGGAGAAAGGTTTGCTTTCCAGCCCACAGCTGCCTTGGACAGCCCAGCCACCATCCCATAGCTGAAGTAGGAACACGGTCCAAGCTGCAACTCCCTACTCAGGTCCTAGAAAATCAACCCATCAGAGTCTTCTCATTTAGCTGAGAGGTATCAAGCTGCCTTGATTAATCCAAGCTATTTAAACCAACTCTGGTGCTGTAATGTCAAAGAAAGCAATGCAGTGAAATCACTCCAATAAGTTTTTCATGGGTAAAAGGCTAGAATTTTATTTTATCTAAAGCAAAAGCTTTATTTACATGGGATTTGATTAGGAAACCAGATACATACATCAAGAAAGCCATTATTTTGACACCCTTGAGCTCCGAGCTGCCTTTAATACCAAAGGCAAAAAATAACGGGAAATGTGAGTAGTTCGCCTGGTCTATTAATAAATTTATGTCAACCTTATTTCTGCAGTGGTTTAGTGCTTATGGAGTACCTTCAGAGCCAGGAAAAAAAATTTTGACTAGTATTGAAATTGTTTTGAATTAAAGGAGGAAAAAATAGGCAAGAAAGCTTGCCTGTTTTACATTCCTAAACATGGGGGTTACAGAACCATAAGGCAAAAAAATCCAGTAAAACCATATTTGAGAATGTTTCTCGAGGGAATGTTTAGATGGTGGTTATTTTTGTCATACTTCTGATGGATGAAATTAAATCATTCTGCATTTCTGCCAGAGGTATTTACATGAGAGACCACACAGCCTCTGGAAATTAAGGAAATGGGTGCTGTGGCTGCCATGCTCCCATAGGAGCAGCCCTCAGTTTCCAGGTTCCAAGTTTTCAGCTTTCTCTTCCTCCCAGTGTCCTGTGATGACCCCCTGTGCTTCCAGGTGAGGGGCAAGGGCTGGCTTGCAGAGCGACTCGAGCTGGGGCTGATCCTGTCCACGGCCGCAGGGCGAGATCCAGGGACCCTCAGCCCTAAGGTGACCACAGGCGCCCACAGCTCCAGGGAAGGAGCCAGGGACACTCAGTTCCAGGGTCACACCCAGGACCCCCATAGGACCTTGAGGTATCTCAAGCCTCAGGGTGAGGTCCAGGGGCCTCCAGCCTTGAGGTGAAATCAAGGGACCTTCAGCCCTGGAATGAGACCCAGAGACCCCCATAGGATCCCCAGGCCTCTCAAGCCTCAGAGTGCGATCCAGGAACTCTCAGTTTGGGGTGACCCCAAGGACCCTCAGGCCTAGATTATCCCCAGGGACCCCCAGCCCTGGGGTGAGAGCCGAGGGCTGCCCCAGGGCACCGCGGCCCCTCAGGCCCCTCAGGTGGGCAGCCCCGTGGCTGGCTGCACCGCAGGCCTGTGGAGGGCCCCAGGCCAGGCCTGCCTGGGCCTGCAAGGCCGTGTCCCCCTGGGCTGTCCCCAGAGCCACAAGACACAGGTGCTGCTGCCCCGAGTGGGGCTGGTCATCCTCCGTCTCCCTCCTCCCTGCAGGGTACTGTGGCACCATGGCTGCTGCTAGCAGGGAAAGACCGTGAGGGCTGGGGCCATGGTGCTGTTTGGGGGCTCCCTGCTGGGGTGTCAGCCCTGAGAACAACATGAACTTCAACGTCTGGAACATCAAGGAGATGCTGAGCACACCGACAGCCCTTGGGTGAGCTTGACTGGGGGGAGATGGAGAGGCAATGGGGTGTAAAATCAAACACCTGGTGGGGGTGATGGCATTGAGATGAAATGCCCAGAACCGATCTGTGGCTAATGAGGGAAATCTAATTCACTAGCCTCCCCTGGGATCCTGTTTTTGCCCCCAGCCTTGCAGAAATGCTAAAGATCCACCATTGGTGGGAATCAGCATCAGCTGGAATCCTTACCCTTGTCCATTCAGGGTGTATTTGGGGAAGCCTGTGAGCTGTCCTCATCTCATTAGATAAGTGTTCCTCTTGCCTGTGCAGAGGGCAGATGGAACAAATCATGATGTGCAATATTATTGCACATTATGTAACTCAAAAATTATTCTATATCCTGCATTTATACACATGGCTGGATTTTTTTCCCCAGCAGAAGCCATAGAGCAGCTAGAACTCCCCACATCTACAGACTACAGTGAAACAACAAATATTCAGATGTAAACATCTGGAGGGCAAATATGTAAGACAAGATGCAATTTTTACTTCAGAGCATCCTTTGTGTCACATGGCTAAAAAAGGCAGTGGAGTCATCCCCTGTTTGATTCCAGAAAAGCTAATTGATGAATTTGGTACTCTGACCCTCTGTTAGTTAAATAACCCACTTACATAACTAACTTGTTCAAATTCACAGTTTTAGTCATACTGTCTCTTTGGCCAGATGTTACCACAGTGATGGAAGATAATGAAAACATAATAGTAATTTCCTGCCCTTTATAAAAATGCTTATCATATATATATATGAATTAATTGAATTTTGCACACATGCAGTGGGCAAAGGGGAGCCAATTCAGGGAAAAATGTATTTATGTCTGTGACAGTTTTGTCTTTATAATTGAGCATTGCATTACTCTATTGTCTTATTGGTATTTGCAGGTTTATTTTGTTTGGGTTTTGGGGGGGTTTGTTAGTTTTCAGTAAGTTGTTTCTAAGTTTGAAAACCTGTGACTTTCCTTCTGATCAGAAACTGAGGAGGTGAAATTTAGAGATTATATTAAAAAGACAAATTATTATATATAGAATATATAATTGCATTTTTATATTATATACAAGATATATAAGATATATTTTTAAAAAATATAAATAATTCTGTGGGTTTGTGCCATAAGGAAGGAAATGAGTGGAAGAAGTACAGATGCCTGCTTGGAAAGCTATCCCTTGAATTTCTTCCTCCTCCAAAGTAGCCTATCATTTACAGTGTCTTCCCTTTTAACTCATTTATTAATGCAGGAAAAAATATAGGCAAGACTTTAACATCCACTCCTCAGCATTTTACAAGTGAGTTCAAAAGGGTCAAATAGTGCATAAAACTTACTGGAAATGCAGCTGGGTTTTTGGAGGAGGTAAGAAAGGGGAGAAAAATTTTCTGTGGACAATTAACTTTTTCTAAAGAATAGAAAAGTTTCCCACAGGAACATGTGAATGTGTGAGTGTATTTGAAATAAGGGGAAAAAGTGTTGATTACTTTTCCCTGGCTCACTTCCATTACTAGAAAACCTTCCCACCACAGCAGGGCATGCTGTTTAATCCCCAGAAAAATCTTTCAGGGAGCCTTAAAACTGAAACATAAAATCAGTGGATAATCTAGGCAGAGTATGACTCACTCTGTGAATTCTTTGCAAGTTTGAGTCAGGGTGTTACTTCTGAGAGCAGCTGCCACCAGGTCCCCAGGAAATGCAGAGCTCCAGTGATGCGTTGCCCTCACAGGCACAGCTCTGCACAAGCCCAAAGCCTCTCTGGGTTTTATTTGTTATCTGTCAGACACACAAGCGCTTCTCTGCAGCCCTAACAGCCCAAGAAACAGGGTATGGGGAACCAGAACCACTGTTCCACCTGGTTTTATGTATGAATATTGACATAATAGAGAGACTAGAAATGAAGCAGAGCGAAGATTATCTGGTTGGACAATAACTTTAGAGGGTGCTAGTTATTATAGAGGGTGGAAGGGGACCACATGACAGCTGTACTGGGAAAGCTTAGGCTCAGTTGAAGTATATTGACAAAGGACACAGTTTTTATGGATTGAAATGCCAGCCTTCATTAGAGAAAGTGCCACATTAGAGCAGTGCTGCTGCCTGCCCAGCCAGGAGAGCTGATGGAGGGAGATTACAGAGGATGCAAGAGCAGCAGCCACAAAAGCCGTGATGCTTTGATCAGCCTTTGATTGACTGGATAAGCATCACAGGGGTGTGATGCTGAAAGTGCATTTTCCTTTCATATTGATCCCTGTCTTGGCCAGGGAGCTCGCAGGGGAAGACACACATCTTGCCTTGGCCCTGAACTGAGCACAAGATCCCTGTACAGGCTATTTGCTCTTGTAGTGCTACCATGAGAGTGGCAGTAGGGAACTGGAGTCAGTATCTTTGCAGGAGAAGAAGAAGCCAAAAAATCCACTACTGTTAATTAAAAGAAGAAAGATTCTGGAATAGTAATAAGAAACCTCATTAAAAAATAAATTAAATTGTACAGCCCAAAGGGTTAAAAGCTTGCCTGAGGCAGAAAGATTATTTAGATTTGATTATTTTGATTTGAAATTGAAGTTATGAGAAATTTCTTGTACCATGAGAAAAGAAGTAACTTGCTAAATGCATAAAAGCTACTCATGCACTGATTTCCAGACAGAAGCAGAAAGCCTGCCAGGGAGTGTGTAAGGCCAAGAAATTATGAAAATATTAAAGAGGCACTCTAAACAGATGCTTGAAGTTAAGGCCTACTTGGGCCACTAGTCTCTATGGTTTATTCCTGCTGTTGAGAATAACTTGCAAGTTTAAAAACCTCATTCAATCCATTATCCCATGAAATTCCATCCCACATCATAAGGTCACATATTTTGAAAGTTGCATTAGGTTTCGAGAATAAGCAGAAAATGAAGGCGACAGCCAGGACAAAGACCAGGAGAGCAGCTGTAAAATTCCAGAGCCTCACAGGAATGAGAAACCGGGGCTGTAAGTTCAGGCTGGAAGATGGCTTCAGGCTAGAGAGGGGGATGGCAAAAAAAAAAAAAAAAATCCCTGTGTCCAGATGTCTAGCTTTTAATAGGGTTGGGGGTGATTTTGTGGGAGCAAACAGGGCTACTCTGCAGAAATCCTAGTCTCCTCTTAAGGAAAAGGCTCTGTTGTAACCAGCAACCAGCTCAGGACAAAAGACTAGCATGGATTCCAAGGTAAGGATGTCTGGGCATTATTGAATCACAGCTGAATGAATAATGAATAAAATCATAGAAAGTAAAAATTACCTTGAGAAATTAAAATAAGACCAGAGGGATTTTGAACCTGAAATCTGGAAACTGGAGGCAGTGTTTGAGCTGAATAACGGAGAGGGATTTCATCGTGGTTAATACATTAGGGCCAGTGCCAGAATCTGTTTGTAGAAATTCCATTTAGGATGTGGTGCAAATTATTTGCAGCAAGCAGGTCATGCCATTCCAGAGGACAGGAAGCAGAAGAATAATCTTCTGCTGTGACAGTTTCCAGTGAAGAGATGGCAAATGGCTGGAGGCTGGAAGCAATAGCAGCTTGAACTCCTTGATTTAAACTCCTCCACCTCCTCTGCACCCAAAGCCGAGGCTGATCCTTGCTCATTTGCTGGGCACATTGGCACATTGGCAGGCAGCTGATAGCGAGGATGAGAGCAGTATAGCAGAGTTAGAGACAGTTCCTACAGATACAGGCTAAAGCCAGGAGGAAGAGCAGGTGAATGGCAGCTCCCAGAATTTAAATCGGATTTGTTGTGATTCACCCCTGGTGCCTAAATGAGGAGGAGCAGAAAGGTCTGTGAGATTTTCTAGAGGGGAACCAGGAGAAGAGAGAATTTATGGCACTGATCCTACTCAAGACACTTCTACTAGGAAAGTAAGATCTCTTATTTGGGAAAGAGGCCTTACCGCACTTTGAAAAAATGTGTCAGAAAGGTGTAAGTGAGCTTCACCCACAGTGCTTGAGAAGAAGAGGGATGTTGGCACAGGTTCAGTGGGGATGACAGAACCAGAGAAAATCACTTACAGCAGCACTGCAGATAAATGTTACATTGCAAATTGTAGAAGTCTCAGTTTGCTTTTTCAAATGACTCTTAAACCTTGGTGTTGGCACATTAGGAGGGATCCAAACAACAGAATATGAATATCAGTTTTGTAAAAAGATTGATGAGGCCTATGGCAATTTACAGTTATGATGCATTAGTTTGTCAATGCCCCTAGAACATCTAGGAAACATAAGAAGAGAGTAGCTATTGCATGCCATGTTCTTTTTGAGGTAAGGTAGAACCTTTGAATGAAAGGTGCATATTTGCATGTGATTGTGCTAAAATATTTGGAGTGGAAGTCAGAAAATTAGAAAATGAAAGATGCTCCTGAAAGTTCTTACTCCTCCTGTAAAGGGGGAATTTCCACTGACAACAAGGACACAGAGCCTGGGAAGATCTAGCTGACCCCCCAGATATGCAGAATGCTGCAGATTTTTTAGGTCACGGTCATATCACGAGAAAGGGTTGGAGCTGCCAATATTGCATTAAGTTAGGTGAGAAAATGAAATCATTTGACCATCAGTCAGCAGAGGGTGATTTACCATTTTTCGGAGCCATCAAGAGCTTGGTTTACATATCTAAAGTTGGTTTTGCTTTGGATGCGTATGCCAGTGCAAGTACCAAAGGAATGTTATGGGCACCGACGCACAGACAATTTGGGGCATGGCTCAAGTTAGCAGAAAGCTGGAAGTTCTCCTGAGGTAAACTATTGCAATCCTCACTTAGGAGGGACTGCTAAGTGGGATTGCATACCTGGGATGTTTCCTTGCTTTTTATGGGAAAGGGTTTATATTTCGGACAGAACATGCATCTCTGCATCTCAGGCATTCTGAAGGGGATGGTCAGGTGGTTAGAAGAGCTGGAGTTGCCTGATCACAGATCTGATCCCAAACGTGATCATGCTTGTTTGATCTCTCTGTCAGGGACAGGCCGGGGCCAAGCATGGCCAGGCTGATGGCTTGCCCAGATGGTCCTCTTAATAAATTAATTGCCAGCAGTGGAGAAAGACATCCATTGCTCGGGGGAATGAGTGTATGCAAGAGACATCTGTTTCATCTCCCCCTCTAATATGCAAAAATGCCATCATTCCTAAACCAACTGCTGAGGTAGTGGGCTTAAGACAGAAAACCTAGGCTCCAGAGCAGCCAACAGCTGCCTTTGGTTGTAGTGCAGAGGAAGCCCAGGAAGTCACTTGGCTCATAAAGTCCTCTCAGCTCAATTCTCCTCATAAATTCTTTGTTATAAGAATCTTCTGCTTTGGGTATTAAATAGCACAAAGCATCTGAGAAAACGAGCATAGTGTGGGGTGTGATATTCACCAATTGTACTGGACACTTTCAAAGGGGATTTGTCAAGACTGTAAAGCAACTAAAGGTTATAAAAACTCTTCCTCAAACTAAGAGGGAGCTTTATTTGGCTGGAAGACAGGAGGATTTAGAAAACTGGTGCAGAAGATTTGCTACTCACATTGCAGGCAGGTGCTCTGCTTGTGTGGGGTCATGGCAGCTCATGTGCTCACGCCTCCCCCACATACTGCCTGTAGATTAAGAAAATTTTCTTTTTTACAAAACTCAGCTGAGATGGGAACAAGAAGCTGTCCAAGTAGAATTGTATTCAATTTTTTTTCTTAGCAGATTCGGGGTCCAGAGAGGGATTAAGGGAGAAAGTTTGAATTCAGACAGACTTATCAGGCTTTTTGAGAATCCAGAAACCCATACCTCATCTATTTTTGCCTGCAGCTCAGTGTAATCAGTGAGCTTAAAGCCAAAAGTATTAATATGATATTGTCAGTGACACTACTATATAATGGAGACTGAGCAGTTCAAGTACTGCTGCTAAATCCTTTCCCTGTTGTGTCTATAATATTTGGGCTCCTTTCAAAACTAGGGATTAACCAAACACATCACTGCTAATAAATGTTGGAGTGATCATCTCTTGTTATACACATGAGTTATTCTACTGTTCCTTCTCCTTAACTTGTATCATCTGATATGGAAGAAAAAACTGGTGTAAATTTTTCATTAATTATTTTCATTTATTTTGGTCTCTAGTTCCCAGCTCCCAAGGCAGCAACACATCTCTCCATCTTAGTAGCTCAAAAAAAGCAAGAACTGAGAATATAAACGTGGCACAGGTTTTTTTTTTGTTTGGTCCTAATCTAAACACTCTGCCAGACATTGTGGATGTGGAGCAACAGAATAGTGATCATTTGGACTAAAAGAGGGTAGATTTAGATTGATTGTTATTAAAAAAAATCTTTCCTGTGAGGGTGGTGAGGCACTGGCACAGGTTGCCCAGATAAGCTGTAGGTGCTCCATCTCTGAAAATGTTCAAGGCCGAAAGGGATGGCACTTTGGGTAACGTGGTACAGTGTAAGGTGTCCCTGACTGTGGCAAGGGGGTTGGAACTAGGTGATCTTTGAGGTCCCTGCTAAACCAAACCATTCACAATTCTGTGAAAAATGAAAGAAGACTTTTGTATGTATTTTTGCTAACAAAAAATTGAAGCCAGCCCCCAACACAATGAGAAGCAGTGCAGCTGTTCAGGGAAACCCTTGTCTGAGCGAAGCTGGTTCTGTGCCACAATCCTAGTCCATAAACAGGAGAGGAGTATACGAGTGTTTCTGAAGAGGAGAGGAATCAAAGAAACTCAACAGAAAATCAAGGGTGTCCGGAAAATATTTATATGAATAATGCTCAAGGGAAAGAAGAGAACTTTTGAGTAGCATGTTAATATGTTTGAAATACTTCCAGCAATTCAAATCAGTTCATCCAGCCATATTCTACCTCTATTTATTTGTTGTTCTACTGTGTCAGACTTAAGGCATCTGGAGAATAAATACCCCAGAAATATAAACTATTAGTCAGGTTTATTCTCTTGAAACTGCTTTCCAATTAATCAAAGCAACACCTGAGTTAAAACAGAAATTGTTACCCAGAGTAGCTGAAAGGGAGAGAACCAGAACTCCCAAAGTGTCTCTTTAATTAAGACTGATTGACAAGGCAGGTAGGATGAGCTGTGTTAGATGCCCAGCCATGGGTTTGGTCTTCTGTCTGCAAGATATGCTGGAGGAACACCTTCACTCCTACAAGGTGAATGTGAAATTACCACACTTTGTTTGTGTGGTTGTGCTAATTTAAGATAACCTGTCTGGTTTATCTTATAATTCGACCTTATGCCGTTATAGGAGCAGCACCTTCCAAGCAGAGAGTAAAAATTAACATGTTGGCATGGGCCCTGATCAAGCAGGTCCAGTAGGCCACGTAGGGAATTTTGTTTGGTTTTTAATTGCTCCAGACTCATTCACATCCCTCTCTGCACCATTTCAGGCCTAATAAGTTTTCCATGAGGAGCAGCACTGCCAGTGACTACTCGAGTCTGAGTGATTCTCAGCTGCTCTTTGGCTCCCAGTTCTGCCCAGAGAATGTGCAGTCGGCAGCAGCACCACTGGAGCTGGGCACGCAGCCAGGACAGCAGAATTCCCAGGATGTGAGTCTCGCTCTCAGGCAGCCCTGCACAGACACACAGCCACCATTCAAAGTCAATGGAAAAAAAAAATCAGGTGGTAACATTTGCAAATGTCAGTAACTGCTGAAATCTAGTTATCTTCTTCCTACATACACACTCTTACTGTGACAAGACAAAATAGCAGCCTGGTCAGATGAACGTGGTATTTATAACAGGTTGCTATAAATTATTATTGAGATAGGTATTATTTTCTTAAATCATATTTTGTAAGTTACTGAAATAATGTGAAATTATTCTCAAGCTAATGTCTTTAGACCACCTACCTAGTCAAGTTAGAATATTGCATCTATTTTTCCTTCAGAAATGATGTATTTCACTTCCTTAGCTTTGTGGAAGAATGGCAGAGCTACTCAGTGTTTGCTTCCCTGTACTGACAATGACCTTGCTGTATTGTTGTTATGGTAGATGTTTGGGTGATTTTGGATAGGGATGAAGAGTTCCTATGCTCACAATGTTCCTCCTACAGCTCATGGTTTCTGAGGTTATGAGCCTCCACTAAAATATTTCCTGCACTGCTAACAGAGAGAACCAGATATGAATAAACATACCTGGAGCAAAGATTAGGAAAGAGCAGTGGTGCCAGCTTGGAGGCCCCAGGCTGTCCTTCAGTTCCAGATGCTGTCTGCTGTCCTAAGCATTTTGCCTAGGAGCAGTTTTCATCAGACACAAGACAGGAAATTCACTTTTCATGATGAAAAAAAAAAATGGAATTGGCATTTTCTTATATTTTAAGGAAAAGGCATTTCTATTTTGGTCACACAGTGTCTGGAAATTCTATAGAATGAAGCTTTCATATCAATATTAAATTTCTTGTTCTAAAATGTGTATTGAGGCATGTGAAAAACTCATCTACAGTCTGTTGATGTTGCTAGTTGGCAGCAAAATGATGTCATCCACCAGGAAATTCAATAGGAGGGTTTTTTTAGATTCCTGTACAGGGAGATTCTACTGACAACTTGCATTTTTCCACAATTCCAGGAGCAATGAAATTCACTTATAGTCTCTGTCTTGAACATAAAAGGGGAAAAAAACCTGGCCACCTTATAATTGTAGCAAACTGAAAATCCTTGGGATGAGAGAAAAGCCTGTCTCTGGAGGAATTTGGGCTGGGTCTCAGTTCCACAGGGAGTTGATCTAACTAGGCACACTATATGAGGCATAATCTCACCAAATTCTTAATCTCCTCATCCAATCTAATCTGTCATGTCCAACCACTGTGAAGTCTGTCTGCAAAGCGCTAGATAAACAAAAGATTTCGTCCAATTAATGTTCTGACTATTTTTTACTTCAACATTTTTCTTTTGTTTGTATCACAGAGTGAGCCCAGTATTTTTACCAAATACCAGACAAAACCACTGTTATTTGATGAAGAAACAAGAGAAAAAGGTTCTCTTAATTTTGGTGCAGTAAGAGTGAAAAGTGTCTTGGAAAATTTTGAAGTGAATAAGAACAAAATAAAGGACAAATATGACCGGTATGTAGACATCCATTGGAAATCTTTTCTGTTCTGATGGTTATCACTCCCTGCAGCTCCTTCTTCTCCTCTTACAAATCATACATGACAGGCCTGCATATTTCTCCAAGAAAAGTATTCTCAGGTTTTAAATAATTTCTAATTGGAAAGAGTCACAAGGTAAGAGAATAGGGTTTATTTGCAATTTATGTAACACATTCAGTTGTAAGCCCCACGGAACAGCAAAACTTTAACCTGAATTGACTTCTGTCTTTCTTTATCTAGTCAGCATTTTTTCTTTTTTCTGTATTGATTCTCTGTTAAAACCCGTATTTCTCAAAATTTTATAGGCTATGTGGGGACTGATAAAAGGGACTCTGAAGACGGCCTTGGTATTTAGTCCAGATGAGGGGATTGCCAAACACACTTGTGTGCAGATTGGGTCTTTATAAACCTGCACTTATCTCTAGAATTTTATTTCCATACAAGATTTTTATGTACTTTTTTTTGGTAACAGACAAGAGTTATTTGCTAATGTAGTTTGCATCTGCTCTTTGTCAGATGTCAAGAATTACACGTACCTGTAGGTCCTGAAGGACTTTAAGGAGCAAGCCAGCAATTTGAAGCTCAAAAATGAAATATGGCAAACTCCTCAGTTCACCTATAAATAATTCTTAGCACTGTACATTTTGTAATGTAATATCCAAAGTGAAGTGTGTTTTTATTAAAGACTTTGATCAAATCTGGCTATGTATCTCTCTTGCCTTTTCAATGGCCACTAGGTTTCTGATAAGACAAAATTTTATTCTCTGTTGCCTATTAGAGGAAGATTTTTGTAATGAAATGAGAAAGCAGTTTTAAATGTTTAGGCATCACCCATAAATATTTTTTATTTTTTCGTTAAATGCTTTTCTTTATGCTCCTTCCTACACTCCAGACTTGCTCCCAGATTAGCAGCCTGTTTTTAGAAATAACTGTTATCCTTGCAAGGATAAGTGTATAATTTATCAATTTGTATCCTCTGTAAATTTGACTAAGAAAATTAATATCTTCCTTTCCATAAGACTAGAAAGACTTCAGAAGCACTGCCTAATTCTCGTAACTACATTCTACCTGGCCTCTGCATATTTTTGGCTGTTGTAATTTAGATCACTCTAAACATTGACTTAAAATGACCTGAATCTTCAGAGAGGAAAAGGCTATCACTTTGCTTAGCAACCATCCGTGCATTTTGGTGTGGCAGGTTAATCATGAATATAGCCTGGTTCCTGATACGCTGGCTCAACTTAAAAGGACAGATAACAGAAACCACAGGCATAATCTCAGGAGAAAAGGATTTGCAGTATTTGTTCTTCCTGGCCTGGGCTTTGTTGATGCTGAAGCTTTTCCCATGTTTTTCCCAGAGCTATTTTAGTCCAAACACAATAACTGTGTATTGCAGGAGCTGGCAGGTCACTGCACAGGCTGGCTCCTTCCGGAGCAGATAACGTGGGGATCACACCCCAGCAGCTAATGGGCAGCTGTGCAAATGCCAACGAAAAATTTGAGAGAGAGGCCAAAAATCTGAGAGTAAAAACCCCCAGTACTTCACGTATATGACATATATAGGTATGAGTGTATATGTGGCTTTTTCTTTACATTGCAGTGTCCATATTTTCTTAAACAACTGAGTGACTTCAAAGGGTTATGCCCCCTGAAGTAATCATGTTTCTGTGCTAACATTTCATACTACAGTATGCCTTGCAGTGTTTCCTGTCTCATTTTTACAGTGATCTTTTCAATTTTTGTACACTTCAGTAACTTACATTTCTGGTTCATACTTGTTGGTTTTTTTCCATTTTAGTGAAGTCCTAAGCTCCTTTATTTCCAGTATCAAAGACAGGTTTCAAGAGGTAAGTTACTTCAAATTCAGAATGTAAAATAATGAAGAGTCAGAAATACTACAGACCATTCAGTGTTCACTTTCTTTCTTTCACTATGCTGATATCTAAAATATTACATTGTGTGTCTTAAGCATGCAAATACTTTTAACCAACAATAGTAAGTTTTTTTGCACATTCCATTGCCTTTGTGGCCTTAGGGTTAAGGTCTTTATGGACTTGCCTCAGAGCCAGTGGTAGAATTTCTCTGGGGAGAAAAACAAGCTGTAGTGGCAGCCTGCAAATATCAGTTCTTTTTCTTTTCTGCCTGAAGAAAACAGTCAACTCTCAGGATTAGTCTCTGTGGTCTGAATGTGAAGGTCTCTCCCCCAACACTTCTATAATTAATTTTATTAATTATTATTAATCCTGTTTTACAGATATGTATCTCTTTCTGAAATCTGTTCAGATTTCATGAGCCTTTTGAGCCATACCAGATCTTCTTTGGGGTTGCAACCAACAGATGGACAAATTGTTTCAAGTGACAGATAAACAACCATTTTCAGGCTGTTCCGTTCCATGACTTGCAGTCATTGTTCTGTAACATCTGGGGCTGTGATTTTTCGAACAAAGAAGAGGCAATGTTTTAATTTTCTCATTTACCTTTGTTTTTGCAGCTGCAAGTGTGCTTCGAGAAGTTTGAAGAAATGTTTGATTCCAAATTTAAATCCAGTTTAGCTTGCCTGGAAACCCTTTCCAAGACATGTAAGTCCTTCCTGTGTTCCTGTTAACAGCAGAGGGCACAGTCAAACTGCCAAATGTCAGCGTGTTTGGAAGCTGGGGTGAATGGGTAAGTCATGCCACTCACAGCTGTTCTTCCTAAGGCAAGAGTGAAAATAAGACTTACCCATGGTATGAACTTGTCAGTTTTTCCATTCCTACTCTCTCATTTTTTCCCCTTTCTCTGCTCTCTTGTAGTTAGGTGTTGCATGGTTAGGCACTGTGCTCAAATAGAAAAACACATCTCTCCTTTTCTGTTTTGCCTGGAGTACGATCATTTTTAGACTATCTGGAGTTCTAATGGAATACACAGTAAAAATAACTTAGATATTTATATCCTGAGTATCCAGTTTCAGTTTTTAGGGCTTTCTCAGATTTTCATACATTAGTTTGAAGTCCTCCATTGCTCCCCTGTGCTTGAAGTGATTAAGTTTGGACGTAAGCATAACTAGTACTGCCCATTTCTTGAATGAGAAGCACAAAGTGAAGCACACTATTGCCATGATAAAAGGGTGACCTCCAGAAAAGCTAATAATGTAAAATACTTTTGAACAACTCTGTCTCTGAAGTGGCTAATCACAGAAATCTTTACTGAGGGAAAATGCTTCAAGAAATTGTCTCTAATTTAGCTTAGATCTGAGCCTTTGAGAGTACATTAATTTTTAATGCTGGTGTGATGCTTTCTCAACACCCTGTCAGGACTGCACAGAGCTTGCTCTGCTCTGTACAAGAGCAAGGGGCCATTTTCAATAAACACAAGAAACATGAAGTGAGTTGTATCTTGTGAGATGAAGGCAGCAGACCTTCACAAAAGCATAATAGTAGTCACAGCGTGGCAAAATGTGGCTTCCACAAAGCACATCTTTGACAGATAGCTTTTAAATCAACAGAGCCCTCTCAGGCAAAAAGAGTGGAGTCTGATGCATTATGCTGGAGGCCATGATAGGCTGTACATTTGAAATACCAATCTCATTGTACTAAGAATACTCCTTTGCTGTGCTTGGCAACTGCTCTTGGTGGGACCCTAATGTAAACAAGAATCTGTCTGCTTTGGCCAGCACAGCAAATTCCCTATTACACATTTTCCCATTTCCTAATTGCTTCAGTGCCTCAGCTTGTCCACTCTGCAGCAGGACTTTACCTAATTTTGCATACCTCATGTACAGAAATTGTTGTCATGGCACTGAAAATCAAATCCATTGTTCATGACTCCCCCTCTTCATTCCATACCATTTACCCAGCTGTCCTGTTTCCTCTCCATATCCATTTTAAATGAATGTGCCTTGAATAAAATGAGAAGCCTCCCAGAGGTGCATGCTGCTAGATTTTCAAAGCAATTGAAAAGAAAAATTGGCACTTTCTGTAATGCATCATGCCGCAGAATGTTGAATATATAATGAAAATCATCACATGCTGCACAATGTTGTTCTTTTTATATTTCTGGGAGGTACATCTATCACTGGTTAATTGCAGATAAACACTGTCATTTGACTGATATCACAGTGATGGATAATTAAGTTCCCACTAAATAGATACCTACACTACTGCCTTGAAAAGAGGCAATTCCCTTGAAAAACTGGTATAAAATTCCAAAACTCAGGTGATAAATAGCTAAATTCAGAACTAATAAAGTGGTGAATGCCAGTGAATGCAGTGAATACAGTGCTTTGGAATGTGGGTGACATGGCAGAGACATGTTAAATCATTGGGAGTGGAGGATTTCACAGGTAGGAGAGGAATGCAGAAGATGAAGAAAACCAGTGCACCAGGACATTCCAACAGCTCTGAAAAGCAAAGGAAGGTAGAACTTGAAATCAAATCAGTCTTCATTAAAAGCTTATATGTGGTATCACAGGTTGCATTTTTAGCAGCACATTTGGTATAGTCTGCATAGCCACCAGGCAAGAACAAAACAGAAAATATTTTTCAAAATGTATTTCCAAAGCATTTCCAAATGCTGTTGGGCTGGCATGGTTTGTGCAGGAAGATTTTTTAAAATGTTCTTTTTGAGTGTCCATATGTGCTTGTACACAGTGGATAGAGCTGTGTCTGGCACTGGAGATGAGACAGGGTTTGGCTGAGCAGCTTCCACAGAGGCACAGGCGCTCTGTGCCTTGCTCACATCTTGGTGTGCAGTGCACAGGGATGGAAAGATGCAGACAGAGCCTGTGGCCTCAGTTCTTCCACCTTATACACATACAGTTTTTCGGGTTGACTTGCCCTCTCATCATTTGCTCTTTCCTTCTGGTTTTCACTCCTGTAGAAAATTTCTTTTTATATTTTTCACATTTTAATTTACATACCTGTACTTCTATCAGAGTCTTCTATTTTTTTTAGTACAAATGTCAATTTTCACCATTCAGCCCTCTCTGTGCTGCTTTGCTCTTCTGGTATCTGGTAGTTCCAGCAGTGACAACTCAGAACAGATGAATCCTCCACAACATCTTGTCTGCAGTGCACATGAGCAGCATCCTCAGCATGCCACAGGCAATCCTCTAATGCACTGCCATCAAGGGTGACAAAGTAACGTGCAGTATGTCACAGAGGTGTGAAGTGATACAGATCTCTGTCGAAATCCAGTGCCTGGTGAGTGGTTTCCAAACATGACTTGCTTCCATACACCCCAGGCCCAGCAGCTGCTGGCAAAATTTTCAGGGGAAATGTCTGTGTTTAAATTTTTGGGATTTGAGCTTGTTTACCTTGAATGGTGTGGTCCATACTAGGACACCAAATTCAGATTCCTTTATGTCCTATGGACTGCAAAGTTAAAAAGTTTGAAACTGATTTTAATTTTTTTTTATATGTAGCTGCTAACTAGCTATGCAGTGACTGACAAAGCTGTTGAGGTGAAGGGCTTAACCAGACTCCAAAACACCTCAGCATGGATGGTGAGAGGAAGTGTGGATGTTCCAGTAGATACTGAAACCCCTCATTGTCACAGTTCAGGGCTTGGAGCACTGTGTGCTGTAGCAGAGGGTGAGATCAGGGGCAGCTCATCCCACAGTCCCCCAATGCAGGTACTATCTGATGTCCTGTGGAACAGGACCCAGGCTAAGCCAGCACAAACCTGCCAGCTGACTGCCCAGAGTATATGTGAGAAGGATGCAGCCATGACAGCCCAACTGTCTTGCCCTCTGGCACAGCTCCATGGCTGCCCAGGGAGAACATGCAGCGCTTTGCTGAGCTCCAGAGCTATCTTCCCTGCCTGTATTTCACCAGATTTATAGCACCTCCAATTTCTCTTACTGAATCTGGGCGTGGGGGAACCAACTTCCTTCCAAAGTCTTATTTAAAGCCTCTGTGCTGTTAGTGCAAATCTCAGGATGAGCTGCATAGATGATGATAGAGAGACATCAGAAGCAGTTGCTGTTTAATATTCCTAGGCTGGGAGGCTGGTGCTCCCTCCCTTTACTGCTCAGGCTGTAGTTTTCAGCTGCTGGGAGTGCAGCTGCACCTGGGTACAGGCTGATTTGCAGGGAGCTCTCTGCAGCACAGGGTGGCAGCCCTACCCCGAGGTCCTTCAGCCTTTTATCTCATGCCAGACTTCATATTCCAAATGTTATTATTGTAAACAGTAGCATCCAAAGACAAGGGCAGAGCAAATCAAAACACAGCAATGTTTCAGGTTGTAAAAAACTGATTCGTTTAAATTACCTCAAGAGAAGCACAAGTCTGTGCATAAGTCACCCATTAACTGAGTAAAGATTTTCTGCCTGTGATCAAGTTATTCAATAACTATCTGCTGCAGGGTTTATTTGAAGAAAACCTCTGAAACAGCCCTTCTTGATCATATTCAAAGACAAGAGATTGAGTTAACAGGGTCCTTGATCTGATCTAATTTGGTCATCTCCCGGCCTGTTTTATTGTAAGCCTTTATTAACAATTATTTTTACCTTGTTTATTAGTGTTTGACAAGTCTGAACACTGCTCTGGGTATGGAAGCAGGGAGGGGAGTGCCCCTCCTCTGTACTGAGGGGTTTTTCAGCAGAATACTCCTACACGTACAAGCGAAACGCTTTCAAAAGGCTGGCTGCTGGTTGCTTGCCGGCTGCATGCTGTGCTGAGTCAAATGTATGTGCAGATCACAAGCCCAGTGGATGCAGGACTATTTTTAGACTGAGGATACTATATTGAAGAAGAAGAATAGATGGACTAGGGAAACCAGAAAGTTTTAAAAATAATTCTGAGCTAAAATTAAGCATATGGGGAAGAACGGCAAGATAAGGTAAGCTTGCAGATGCTGCCCTTCCTGTATCTTCACTATGTAGACATGGAAGGTGACAAAGTGACATGAAAGGAGTTTCTTCCCTTAGTCACTACTGCTTTCCTTCTCTTTGTAGGTTGGCAGGCTCCCCAAAAACCTCCTCTCAGATTGCAGATAGCCTTTGTGTCTAACTAGGGAGATGAAAAGTCTAAAACTCCCACTCAAACATTCATTCCCCTGTTACAAAACCATTCTGCAAGTTATAGATTTCCAGGTTTTGAAAACAGTCTAAATCTGTCAGAGCAAAACAGTACAAGATTAAGAGCAACAACTAAATTGTTTGCAACAGCATATTTTTTGAAATATGTGCAGATAATCCTCAGAAATCAGCCAAGCTCCTACAGAGAATAAGACAAAGCCATGTGGTGATGTGTGTCCTGAAATAATGGAGAAATTCCTCTCGAGCTCAAATCTGGGAGGTGGTTTTAATTCAATGTGTGTGAGGATGACGCATGGATGAGGCAACTGCAGTGTTTCTTCTCCCAAATGACAGCTCTGTGCACTGTGCCCAAGCAGGGCTCCTTCAGAGAAGGCAAAGCTAAAAACACACCTGGGCACAGGGGATTCCTGGTGCCAGGAGGTGCCATTTCCTGCGTTCATCCCTGAGTGGCACCACCAGCCCTGTGCCACCCCACACCTCTGCTTTGCGTGGCTGAATGAGACAAACACTTTCAATCTTCTTTCATAAGAGGAGATTACAATGTAAGCACTTAATTAACTTGTAGCTTTTCTCTGCCCATGTCTTAGTTCAGTCTCTTTCTTTCCTTGCACATAGACAGCTGGGAAGGTGTGGGCTTCCAGACATTCTGGGGTGCAAAGGAGTTCTGTCAGCCAGAGCTGGTGCACTGCCACACACCACACTGTCCTGTCTCACCTGTAGCCTCTGGTGCTGATATTTGTATCCTTGTATCACTTGCTAATTAACTGGATGCTCTTTGGCTTTTTCACACAGGTGGCTACAGCAGATTTTAGACATTTGTCTCATGAGAAGGTCTTGATGAGCATCTTTCAGAGCTGCCTTGTCCCCTCATGCCATTCAACTCAAGAGCTGATGTTTTCCCTTTAGCTGAGGCTTATTTTCTAAGTTTCCCCTTTTTTTTTTTTTTTTTTTTTTCATTTTTTAATGTTACATGACAACTTCCACTGAAAAGCTTTGTTTGAATCTACGGAAAGACCACTGTGTTGTCTTTGTCAAAGAAGTCACCTGCATTGTTTAAATCACAATCCACCTTTCATAAAATCTTGTTCTTATTCCATTTACCTCCATATCTTTGAGTACTTTTCTCCTCAAAGTATGTTCTAAAACCTTGCACCATGTGAGAACAAATTACTAAGCCCATAACTGCTCAGATTTCTTTTTCCTTTCTTAATTCCCAAAATTTTAGAGCATCCCTGTTTTTTCACAGAAGCAAAGCCTGTACAATCACTTTCTGTCTGTCACTCCCTAATAGTTTTTAGCTCTTTAACCAATTCCATCTGCAGTTTGACAGAAGGGCACAGCTCAGTGAGATAATTAAGTCCCTGGAAGCTTAATGAAAATAGCTGAGCAGGAGGAGAAGGGATCCCCAGGGCCCTGCAGCTCCGCAGCCTGTGAGCACAGCACTGTGGGGCAAGAGGTGCTCACCAAGAAGCTGAGATAAACAGTGGTGAGCAGGAACAGCTCCAGATGGGCTCTCAGCTCCTCTGACACTGAAGTCAAACACCTTGGATCTGTAGCAAAAGAAGATTCATTAATTGCAGAGTTCTTGTAGCAACTTGTTGAAATGTAGGCTTTATTCCGATTTTTCTCAGGTATGCAGTGCTCCAGCACTCCAGGGTTGCAGTTATCCTGGCCCATTGTTTTGGCAGTGCTTTACTTTAGCAAGAGTGCTTTGGATCCTGTTTTATGCCGACCAGCCAACATTCCACACCATCTGTACACACCTTCCTGCACCCTTCACAGGAAAGATCAGACATGTTTAGTTCTTTCCCTCCTCTCAGCTCTTCCTCTCTGTCTTAATTTACAATTTTAAAGTAGACTTCCACAAGATTGCTAAAGATTTTTCATCTCCACACACACTGCTGACTGTGTTCCCATCCTGTAGTGTATTAGGCACAGCAGTGGTTCTTATAAGAGTAAACGAAGCCGTATGGGGGGAGTTATGTTCTTATCCAATCATATAACAAAAATCCCCAGTGTTTTATCTGTTATTCCACAAGACTGACTGAAGTCAAGAGCATCTTGCTCCAATTTAAAACCCTCCCAGTGAGCCTGTGCCTCCACAGGACTCTGCTGGGGCCCCCACTACCAAGTGCTGTGCACAGGTGCCTGGTTCAGGTGGTTTCTTACCCACCTCTTGCCATGATCAGCAAATGGAAATTCCAACTCTTTGCACACTCCTTCATAATTTCCCTCTATTTCTTCCAGCAGTTTTCCTTCAGTTTTCAGCCTTTTGTGCATTTTTGACACAGTTTCTCTGGTCACACTTCTTAGCCATTAACCCCTTACACCTCCATCCTGTTCAAGCCCCATTTACCATCACCTGGTTGCACAAGAGTGTTCTTTATACAGGGTAGACCAGCTATACTTGAGTCTCCCTGCCTTGGCCATGCCTGTTGTGCATCTGGCAGACAACCAAACCTCGGTCTTCCCTGCATTCAGCCTACCAAATTTTGCAGCTTTGCACAGCCTCTCTTCTCTAGTTGCCACATTAACAGAGGGCAGTAAATGTGGTTTGGCCTGTGTGCAGCACCTTATAAATTTCAAGTGCCTTGCACTAAAAATCCACCCCATTGATCACTGTTCAGGGTTTGGGGAGATCACAGCAGGAGAATCGTGTGGTGATTCATGCCAAGCCACGTAGGAAGTAGCAATAGTACTGATAGTACTTTATTCACATTTACAAATGAAAGACCAAATGTGGGTTTTATTGATTTCCCCATTTAGTGGAAGATGCTCTTCAAAGTCACTGCAGCTTGGTGCTGAAAGCTTTGACAGATAAAAGCCAAATGGAGCAGGCACTGCTGGAGATGGAGAGGAGACTTGCAGCCGTAAGTGAAGAAATTAATCTTTTATTCGGAATCCTCATTCTGAATTTATCCTGCTTCTTCAAAATACTGACTGAATATTAAATTGCATTCAAATGGTGGATTATAAAGCAGACTGCTCCTGTTATAATGAAAGGGGAAAGACATATTAAAATGCTAATTCTAGGCCAGATACTGACAGAGGCTTACCCAAGTGCTGGCTAACGGTGCTGTAAGCTCTCATGAAGCCCTGGTCAGTAAGAGAAGAAGCCAATAGTGCCTTGTTGTGGCAGGCTGTAATGGAGCACTCACTGCTTCCTCACTTGACACATGCCTTTGCTGGAGTAGATGGTGCAGTGCATGCCTGTGAGGGGAGAGCGCCTCACAGAAGTGCAGCACCTTGTCCCTTCAACCAGGTGTGTCCCAGGGAGACAAAAAAAGACGTGAAAAGAAAGCAAGTGGATGTGAGAGACACAAGAATAAATTGACAGAGACCCCATGACCATGTCTGGTTTCCCCAAAGGCCCTGCTGCAGGGATTGCATTTGGCAAGGATGTGTCACACCAGTGTGTGAGAAGGCAGTGCTCCTAGGAGAGGGGGCACACAATGGGTTAGGGGGAGGCTCCAGTCCCAAACCTCTCACTTTTGTGAGACACTTTGAGGATATCTATTACACAGGAAGGAACGAATTGCTGATCTTTGGGTCAATACCTGACCTAACACGGTACCTAAAACTTTCTTACTATTGTGCCTTTTTGTGTGTGTTTTTTTTACTGCTTTTGCTTTGCTTTCTGCTTCCCCAGAAAGATGCAGATATTTTGGATGTGAAATCCAGTATCCAGCTGCTGAAAGAGGGTCTGGAGTCACTGCCAGCCCAGCTGAATGACCAGTTCCTGAAAGCATGTAAAGAACTTGGCTTCCCAAAGCTATGTAATACCTCAGCTGAGCAGCACATGCTTGTGTCTAATGCCAGCCTACCCCCTCACATGACAGATAAATCTTCCCAGACTTCCCCATGGCTGTGCCAACACTGTGTCCTGAGTGAGGAGCACCTGCACATGCCTTGCTGCCCAGGCAGTGGAGTTTGCAGCTGCTCAGGCTGCTCTCATTTTCCCTGTGTGACAGTGGGACAGCAACACGGAGACTCCCCTGGAAAGAACCAGGCCACTGGAGATGGCACATCTGAGGGTGACCTAAACCCAGCCTCAGGAGACAAAGCTAGCCCTATTGCTACTGCAGCCTGTGGCAGAGCAAACACCTTTCTGCAGGAGGTGAAACACAGCTTGGAGACACAGAGCTGTGCTGCCCATCCTTGCATGTGGTGGGCTGGCAAACACTTTTTTGGGAGTAGTGAGAAGAAGTACTGTCCTGTACCACTGGAAGTGCCTCTACCAACCCCACAGAGAAAGGCATTCAGGAGAGGCACTCAAGGGTTCAAACCCCTGACACCATCACAGAAGCAGCAGCCTCAAAATTTCCATCATTCTGCACAGAAAGCTACACCTGGGCAAAGATACAGCAACTGGTCCACAAACCATGAGGTGGAGAAGGCAGCTGTAGGGAACAAAACAAAACAGAGTCCAGGAAGGATGTCCTGGAAAAAAGAAACAAGGAGAAAAAAACCCTGCTCCACTAAGAGGAAAGGTGAATGCTCTGGATGTCCTGACAGTGGGTTGAAGCAGAGGAAGGCAAATGAGATTATTGATTTGGAGAGCTCCAGAAAAAATTCCTTTCCCAGATACTTGGTTGATCTCAATTCAGAAAACTCTGACCTGGGTTTTACAGCTCCCCATCAGCAGATCCTCACCAGTGCTCAGCTGGGACTTACAAAGAGTTTCCCACCAGTGCCACGCTCTGATAAAAGCCTGCAACAACTTGCCAGCAGAAGAAAGAGAAGTCTTGAAACCAAAAAAATGATGAATGTTTCCAGTGTAAAAAGGTATCTCTTGGATTCCTCTCCCGAGGAGCATGTACTTTCCCTGTGTAGCAAAACAGGTGTAAAGCAAATGAGCTGCTTCAGCCTCCAAACCCCCTCAAGCTCCAAGAAATCACATCCTGTCAATCCACTGGCTCAGCAGAACACAGACTGTTGCTCGTTACTGTTTGATGGTGATTGGTCTGATTGAAGGGGTTTGTTTCATGCTTGGAGCCCTTAGTGCAGGATGACCATTTCAGTAGCAGTTTATCCCTCTAGGTGTGTTACCTGCTTAGTCAGAGGCAAGACTCAGGCCTGGATGCCTGAAAGTGCTATTTCCCAGTTTGAGACGTTGTAAGGGACTACGAGGGGTGTAAGCAGGGCTCTCCCCTGGCTTGGAAAGCTGAGGGGATCTGTATTTTGCTTTACTTCCCGGCTCCCAGCAGAGATGCCATGGGCTTGAGTTACCATAGCATCTACACAACAGCAATTACCTGACAGGGCCAGGAAGGAGAGGGTTGGCAGAGCAGACAGTCAGCTCAGCCAGAGCCGGCACTGAGGTCTCCCAGAAACTCCTCCACCAGACTGATACAATGCTATATCTGTGGTCAGAGGCTTGCTCTGCTTTTCACTTGTAGTATCTCTGCCGGTTTGTTCTGTAAAAGTTCAGGTTTTTAGTAGAGTAGTGTTGTTCTGGTTGATTTCAAACAAGTTCAGATTTGTCTCGGGAGTTGTTTGTGAACTTTGGGTAGGGACAGGTTTAACTGAGGAAGGCCAAACCCCAGGACTCAGGTTCGTCCACTATTGTGTCTCTTCTCTTTACAGGCTTAAACTCCTCAGTTTCAGAGATTCCAGGAAGTTTTTTTGTTTCTACTTAATTTGTCATTTGTATCTCTTGGCTGATGAAGGAATTCTCCAACATACCCTTTTCAAGGGCAGTGGTTCTCAGAGACCAAAGATAGGATAGGCAGATCCAGCACATGTGATGCTTCACAGTCCCAATTCCCACAGAGCAACTCTTTTCAGGGTGCCCAGCTGTGACTGTGGGCAGGTCCCACTGCTTTGGGCATTTGTGTCACCTTTGATTTTTGATCTGAAAATGTTACTAGCAAAAGTAACATTTTGGTGTTGACAAAATCATATTGCCACAAATTCAAATTATCCAGCTTTGTCACCCCAAGGGAAATGGCTGGAATCCCTTTTTTTCTGGCTTTAATAAACTTATCTTCAGTAAAGCCCAGTGTCTGTATGTTGTGAGGTTTTTTTGGGAGAGGCAGAGTTCTCTTCCAGCAGGACAACAGGCAGCTGCTCTTCAGCTGTTTAACTCCTCTGGATTGTGGAATTGGGAGAATTCTTTTTTAGCTCATCTCTGGTGTTTAAAGATGGAAACCTTCAGCATTCTGCCTTAACATTGCTCCAGTGATGTTAATTAACAAGGAGAAGGGGGACTGGGGTGGGGGGTAGATATGGGGAACCCCCAGAGCCTTGTTTGTTTCACACTGCCTTTGTGACTCACCTCCGCAGCAGCCCCAGCACGGCCTTTGCTGGGCAAAACCTGTTTGGTGGGCTTGGCACCCTGTGCACTTTGGGATTGGCAAGGACGGGGTCAGGTCTCTGTGCAGCCCCTGGCCTGCATGCAGGGAGCTCAGCAGCACATGGCTGAGCTTGGAGGGACCTCTGGAGGTGTCTGCTGCAAGCCCCCGTGCAGAGGCAGAGCAGGGACTGGCTCCTTGGCATGCCCAGATGGAGCACCAGTGCTGTGGGGTTCAATGCAGGGCTGCCCTGGGGACCCTGCAGCTCCTTGCCACATGCACACACTGGAACACAGTGGAAAACAAAATCCCTGGAGATGGCAGTGTAACAGCAAGAGCAGCCAGCAATGCCTCCCCCTGCATAGGACAACTTTCCTGGTGAATGAGATGAAGCCCCGGGCTGCCACCCTAGCCCCCACAGTCCCCCTGCTTATTCCCACTCAGGGTCTCCTCCAAGGTTTTAGCTGCCAACAAGAGCATTTGTCCCAATACAGCTGTGATGATGGCAGCTCCTCTCCCAGCCTTGCTGGACAAAAATGGAAGTGTGCATGTTGCTTGGCAGCAGATTTCCCAGACACTCTGCTTGCACCCTGGTGGAGCTGGTCCTGCCTCCCAGCCTGCACTCCCAGACCACTGTCACAGGTTCCTTGCTGGATCAGCCATATCCCAGGTACGTGTGGTTTCTCCTGACCTTTGCCTCCACAGAGCTGCCAGTACCAGTGTTTGTAGGGGTCTTGTCCCACCCTTCAACTAGGGAAGGTGCCAGGGTGGTTCCTCCTGCAGCACAGCCAAAAACTGTGGGAGGGCACAGGGCAGAACCATAAAACACACGCAGTGGTCATTTTAAAAAAAAAATCCAAAACAAACAAACAAAAAACCAAAACAAACAAACAAACAAAAAACCCTCAAAGTTTGCTTGCAGTCTGTCTGAGGACATTTAATTGGGGCAATTTTCTCTGAAACTCGAGTTTTGGAGCTTTCTTGGGGGAGAACCCATGAGAAGGGGGAGAACAGTGATCAAAAGCCAGGCAGCAATGGGTACAGGGGTTGAGAGAACTGGCTACATCCTCCACCCAGCATCCTCAGCCATGACAGCAGCAGGCAGGTGGCTGCTGCAGCAGCACAGAGCAGGAGGCTCAGCATTTTATCTGCCAGTGATTCACTTGGCAGAGGAGGAAACCTCTGACAGCACCGAGGACGTGGAGGTGGCTGATGTGCCCCTGCCTTGTGCTAAAGGTGCTCCAATGACTGTGGTATATAGGGCACAGCCAGCTCCCTTCCCACAGTCCCACTGCGCACTCAGCACTGCAGCTGCACCTTCCTCAGGATGAGGCCATCCAGCTGCAGTGTGCCCAGTGCTGGCAGTGCATGGGGCAGTGCAGGATCACCCGCACCCTCCCCACGTGTGGCCTCCCCAGCACTAATCCCCAGACTAGCTGCCTCCCCTGCTGGCCTTCTGAGGCCCAATGTGCCGCCATTGCCCAAATTCCTGTATTCCTGTACCCTGCGCTCAACCGGCTGCCGCAGCCTCCTGACCGCACAGAGGAGGGCATCGCGAAGCAGCAATGCCTCATGCGCTGGTGGTGAACACAGTGCCCCGGGAGGGGAGAGGTGGCAGGGAGCAGGAGTGGGGCACTGTGTGCTACTGCCAGCACACAGGTGCTGTCATGGGGTACCTGAGGTGCCGCATGTCCCCGCTGCCCTGACGAGGGAAGAGCGATGGTGGAGGCAGGACTTTGCCCAGGTTTGGCGGTGGCTGAGGTGCGGGCAGGGAGGAGCAGGGGTGCAGGCAAGGAGCCGGAGTGCAGGTGTCACCCTGCAGGACCGAGTCCTGAGCTGAGGTGACTTTTTGACGCCGTGGCCGTACCATTGTCAGCTCAAGTCCTGGCAGGGTGGGCAGTTTTCCAGCCGGACAATTAAGCAGATTAAGTAATTACCTCAACCTTGGCAGGGTCCCACAGCCCAGTGGCTGCCAGGGCACTGCATATCCGTGCCAGGAGGTTGGGAGACAAGCGTGGGGCAGGTTTGGGGTAAGACCCCCTCAGACCTTCCTCAGCTAGTGGGTTCGACTGCCCGCTCCCCCTGCCTACCCCTGGCGGCCGCGGGATCAACCTCGGCCACAGCCCGCTGCCACAGCGCTGCTCTCTCCGGGCAACCCTGCCTGTTCCGCGGGCAGCATCCCCCCTCCGCCGCCCCGCCGTGTCCTGCCCCCGAGAACCTGCCCTGGTGCCCCTCCGGAATGCACGCCCCGGAGGCTCTGCGCCACGGGGAACGCGTCCCCCCGAGTCCACCCCAGCTAAGCCCCCGAGCCCGGCCGTACGGATCCGTCCCGGTGGCGGCCTCGCCCGTGCCCCGCGCCCCCCCTCCCGGTGCGGGCGGGCTCCCGCGCGGGTGCCCGCGGCTCGGGGCGGCGCGTGACCGGCTGCCG